>CAJNDV010033805.1:16810-28435 GCA_905221635.1 Symbiodinium sp. CCMP2456
CTGGGATCCTTATACACCTACTATACACGCTATATGTACCCTTAAGGGTCCCTAGAAAGGCCCAAGGGTCCCTACCAGGGGCCCATGCTTCTAACCTTAGACAACAACCCGGAAGAGACCGGCATTTAGGGGTCCGCATAACAAGGGTCACCCTATTCGGTTTCTGTATGCCTGTATATGCTAGACCCACTCCTCCAAATAAGAGCCTTGTATAACTCTAAGATTAGAAGTATGGACCCCTAATATGGACCCTGAGGCCTTCTATGGGGGATTCTAGGAACCCTTAGGGGTACATACAGGGTAAAAATCAGGTATACAAGAATCCCAGGGTTAAGGGCCCATACTATGGGCCCATGAAAGGTAGAATAAGGTTAGGACGGACCCCGAGTCCTCCCCGCCCCAATACCTGCCAGCTGGGACATGTCATGTAGGGTTAAACCCTAAACCCTAAACCCTAAACCCTAAACCCAAAACCCTAAACCCTAAGCCCATTCCAGGCTTCGGGCTTCTCCGGTCTTTTTGGTAGGGTCCTTGAGCGGCCCCGAAGCTTTAAACCCTAAACCGGCCCCTAAGCCCGAAACCGTAAACCCTAAACCTTAAACCCTAAACCTTAAACCCTAAACCCTAAACCTTAAACCCTAAACCCTAAACCCTAAACCCTAAACCCCAAATCCCCAGCCCTAAGTCGCACATGCAGAGGAGGAGCCAGGAAGCTCAAAAGTTCCATACTTCTTCGCGATGTTTTGGAGCTCCTGGGCACGTTTCGAGATTGGAGGTTGAGGGCGTGGGGCGTATCGGGCTTTTAGGGTTTGGGGTTTTTTTCAAGTGCAATGGTCCCCTTTCGCTCCGCCGAGGCAGTAAAAAGACCCACCCTTCTGCGGGTATACACTTGTTGAGCACAGCGGGTCTCGGGTTTAGGGCTTAGGGTTTAGAGTCTAGGGTCTCGGATTTAAGGCTTAGGGTTTAGGGTCTGGTTTACGTAGGGGCCTTAATAATTGGAATAGGGTTTTGGGGGTTCAGTATACTATACCCCCCAACCCCCATTCTAGTTATTAAGGCCCCTATACCTCAGTTTCCCCCTTTTCAACGTCTTGAACTCATCTGTGCAATAGGCACGTCCGATTTGGACACTCAGCCTCACGAAAGAAGAAGAAGAAGGCCCCCATATTAGGGGGTTTAGGGTTTAGGGTTCAGGGTTCAGGGGATTGAGAAGCTCCGAAACCCCGAAATCCTCGACGCAAGCGCCGTGCGAAAACACCGAAATCTGTGGCCCCATGAATCCCAGAAAAGCGACCTTTCCCGAAAATCTTTGTATCCCATTCAAGGCCGTTGCACTTGGGCTCTATCAGGACAGAAACCAGAAATCTTGAACCCTAAACCCTCAACCTCACTCAACCTGGCCCCCAAATCCTAAACCCTAAACCCTCAGCCATTCACCCCAGAGAATCCTTATGAACTCTTACAGAACCCTGAATCACTGAAAGAACCCGTATCTTATGAAGCTTATGAAACCCTAAACCCCCCAAAACCCCCTTCAAGGATCAGGTCCTCCTGGAGAACTTCCAGCTTACCCGTAGCTTCCAGCTCCTCCATCGTCGGGACTGTGGCTTTGGGTTCAGGATTTAGGGTTCAGGGTTTGGGCCTTAGGGTTTAGGGTGTCAGACTGACTTTCATGTCAAGGTCTACGTGCTGGGTTCCTTGTTGTAGCTTTAGGTGCAAAGGTACCTTTCGGGTCTTCGGGCAAGACAATCGCAAGATGTCACGGCAGCGACAACATGCCGGCGGAGACGATTATGTCGTCGGTGTGAACGAACACGACGGCCGGGACGACCACGACGAGAGGTGATGAGGGTGCCGATAGTGATGATGTTCTTACTAACAACGAAAACTACAATAGTCGCAGCATTGAAAGATCGTCAGCGCCATCATCGCACCTGCGCCGATGTTAAGTCAGCTTCGTCGCCCGCACCAGAATCACGATCATCGCCGTCACCATGATCCTCGTGATCATCATGGTCACCATCCTCACCATAGCCGGCATCATCCTCCTCCTCCTCCTCCTCATCATCATCATCATCACCATCATCATCATGATGCTCCTCATCACCTTCCTCCTCATTGTCCTGGCCAGAAGGAGGCATGGCAAGAAGGAAAAACGCTAAACCCTAAACCCCTACACCTTAAACCCTAAACCCTAAACCCTAAACCCCAAACCCCTAAAACCCCTAAACCCCCAAACCCCCAAACCCCTAAAACCCCTAAAACCCCTAAAAACCCTAAAACCCAACCACACCGCCCCCCCAGGGGCGCCTCGCGCTGTTTGATGAACTTCTCCCTCTGAACACGGAGGTCGCTCTGCTCGAAGAGGATGTTTAAGGTCTCGGCCTAAGATTTTAGGGTTTAGGGTTTAAGGTTTAGGGTTCTAGAGTTTAGGGCTTTAGGGTTTTGGGGTTTAAGGTTTAGGTTCTAGGGTTTTAGGGTTCTGGGGTTTTAGGATTTAAGGTTTAAGGTCAGGGTTTTGGGGTTTAGGGCTTTAGGGTTTAAGGCTGTGGGTTTAGGGTTTAAGGTTTAGTAAAAGGTTTAGGGTTTAGGGCTTAAGGGTTTAAGGTTTAGGGTTTAGGGTTTAGGGTTCGGCCTAAGGTGGCTTTAGTAAAGGCTTTATCTCGCCATAATGGGCTGAATATGGCCAGAATAAAGGCTTAATATATCCATAATAAGACCTCAAGGTTTGGGTTTAGGCTGTAGGGTTTAGGGTTTAGGGTTTAGGGTTTAGGGATGGGGGCTCATTGCACTCAGCTCCTGACGAGCCGTGGAACGATGACTTCTCGCGCCACCTCGCGGTGACAGAAGGCTTTGCTGTACAGAGGCCACAATGATTAGAATAGGGCTCTGTGGCATATTTGATTTTAACTGTAGGAAGAAAAACCCACAATAGCATTGCAATTCTTGAACCCCGATATTAAACCCTAAACCGAAGACTCAGTGAACCTACTGCATCAGAAAATGAAACCCCAAATCCTGACTCGCACAAACCCGAGCAAACCCCAAGTAAACGAAGGTTATACCCTCGGAGATAGAGTCCTGGTCTGTAACCCCCAACAGCAACCGAGACTAAAACAGTGGTCTGAGTAATTGGTAGCTATCTTCACTAATATACTATGCCCAGAGAATCCTTTACTCCAATTTTTCAAAGCTCCTAAACCCTCAACCCTAAGCCCTAAGCCCTAATCCCTAAACCCTAATCCTTAAACCCTAAACTCTAATCCCTAAACCCTAAACCCTAAACCCTAGACCCTAAACCCTAGACCAAAAACCATGAAAACCTTAAACCCGAGACCAAAAACCATGAAAACCCTGAACCGAAGATCGCTTCCCCAGTCGACTCCTTGTCGCTAGCAATGCCCTCGGGTAGGAACTCCAGGGTGACGAGGTCCTGGAGACACCTGCCGCGACCCGGCTTTCAGGATTTTGGGGCTTCGGGGTCGTTCGGCTTGCGTTTAGGGTTTAGGGTTTAGGGTTTAAGGTTTAGGGTCTAGGAGGTTCCTGTAAGAGTTGCTATGAGGGCTTTTTATGGTTTAGGGGAAAAAGGCTCAAGGTTCTGGGACAACAGTGTAGGGGCCTCAATATTCACCAATACGATTTTGGAGGCTCCTTGTGATAGCTATAGTATAGTGAGCCCCACAACCCTATTCTAATTATGAAGGCCCTTACATTAGGAAGTTTCCTATCAGGGGCGCTTAAGGCTCTGGAAAGGGCCTTTATTTGTAAGGGTTTAAAAGGGGCTTGGGGGGCTGAAGGTTAAGGGTGTAGGGCTTCGAGGTTGCGTTTTAGAGCCCAAGGTTAAGGGCTCAGGATTCGGTTTGGTTTAGGGTTTAGGGTTTAGGGTTTAGGGTTTAGGGCAAAGTTTGGAGGGTTTGGGGTTTGGGATTTAAATTTACGGTTTGGGTCTTCGAGGCTAGTGATCGGAGTGCTAGGATGCTCCGGCAGCCTTAGTAACAGAGAAACCTTCAATATTCAAGGTTTAGGGTTTAACTTGGGGTTTACGGTTTAGGGTGGCTTCACAAGCAAAGGGCCCTGCTGTGGCAACGACTCTTTGATTAAGGCCCCGGCTCGTCGTACATGTTGGCCTGCACCTGGGTAAATGCGGGTTCGGGGCTTTATACGAGGATTCATGTTCCCCTTAAGCCCCAAACCCCCAACCCTAAACCCTAAACCGCCAGGCCCCAAAACTAGATGGGTACACCAGCCTCCTAAATTCAGGTTTGAAGGTCTATGCTTTGGGATCTGTGACGTCAAGGGCTTTTGGCTTTGTTGTTCTGGATTTCGGGCTTAGGACTTTGGAAATCACTCGCCCCCGAGCCCGGGACATGGATGAGGTACTCGATGAGGGCTACCCGCTTCTCGGGCGTGATGCGCGTCATGAGCCCGTAGTCCAAGATCCCTCGAAACACTGTCTGGGTGGGGAAGAACCTAAACCCTCAACCCTAAGCTCTAAACCCTAAACCCTAAACCCTGAGCCCTAAACCCAAAACCCTAAACCCTACACCTTAAACCCGAAACCCCGAACCCGAAACCTTAAACCGTCACGCCCAATGGCCGACAACAGTTCATCCTCACACCCCTCGACCCCAGTTCCGCAACCGGCTCTTCAGGTCTCGGGTGCCGCTGCCCCCAAGCCCCAAAAGACCGGTTTAGGGTCTGAGGGTTGAGGGTTGAGGGTTTAGGGTTGAGGGTTGAGGGTTTAGGGCTTAGGGGTTTAGGGTTTAGGGTTTGGGGTTTCAGGGTTTCGGGGGTTTGGGGTTTAGGGCTCCAACCCTGAACCTACAAAAGCTCGACTGTAGGTGCATTACTCATGAGAGCCGGATTTTGGGGTATACTATGCTTCTCTCAATAAGGGTCCTTTTTCGGTTCTTTTCACAAGGGTGCCTTACTATTTTGGGGGACCTACAAGGGGATCCTGATTTTGACAACTACCCAGAGACACTACGACTAGAGGCACCTTGAGGCTTTTTAGTCCTGGCCCGGGAGCGCAACGATATCCGCACGGCCCTAGTCCAAGCCATGCAACAAGTAGGGGCTATTATTGAGGATTCGGAGTTCAGGGGCTTATTCGTAGTTGCGCTTTGACTGAGGGCTTACAGGGTTGAGGTTTTTTTATAGGGTTTAGGGTTCAGGGCTTCGGGTTGCAATGCTATGACCGCAACTTAGATGCAGCATCCGGCTGCTGCGCGCAAAGACACCCTGAACCCTGAAGGATTGAACATTAAGGGACAATAGGAGGGACCCCTAGAAGGGAGCCCTAATCCAAATACCCTATATAACCCTTATATACCCCTTATATAGTCTCATAGAGCCCCTTTTTAACCCCAATTTTCCCTTTAAGGGTCCCTCCTTTAGTCCCTTGAGAACAGCAAACTTCAAGAGATTGATTGAGAGTCGACTCCCAGACCGGTGGACCCGAGACGCTGACGCCATCAGCCCTTTCCCCGCAAGCAAGAATCTCATAAACCTAAGCCCCGAAACCCCTAAACCCCTAAACCCCTCAACTCCGAAACCCCTAAACCCGTAAGCCCGTAAACCCGTAAACCCCTAAACCCTAAACCCTAAACCCCTAAACCCTAAGACCCGCAATCTCACGGCCGACGCGTGGCCGATTTTCCCCGTGGGCATGAGCACGAAGTTGCCGGGATGGGGGTCCTGGGGGTGTCATTTTGAGGGTTTTTGGGTTGGGGTTTAGGGTTTAGAGTTTAGGGGTTTAGGGTTCAGGGGTTGGGGTTGAGGGTTTAGGGGTTGGGGTCTACGGTTTAGGCTTTAGAGTTTAGGGTTTAGGGTTTAGGGTATAGGGGGTTTAGGGGTTTAGGGGTTTAGTTGTTTAGGTGTTTAGGGGTTGGGGTCTAGGGTTTAGGGTGTGTATACAGCGTGCACACCCACTGATCGCATGCTTGCGTGAATGTAATCTCGCCCCTTAGGGCGAGGGCGTAAGGCCTGAATAATTGCTAATACCTTGCCTGAAGTATCCTTGCTATAACCAAAACACGAGACAGTACCCCGAAACCCTCATATAGTTCGATCAGGTTTCCCGCCAGCACTTCGGTGGTTCAGCTCTTCGGTGGTTTACAGGGATTAATTAATCAGGATTTCTATAGGTGTCTAATCTGGCTTTCATGCAGCGTTCGCTAGCGAAGGTCATTTCCCAGCCAGTTCATGCCATATGCCCTCGCATTTACCTCCCGCCCCGAGAACCTTAGATGGTACGCTGTCACACAGCCAGCCGCCACAGAAGCAAGCAACGGACGCGTTTAAGACTGAGACCTAGAGGCGAAGGTGAATGCGCATGCGGTCGATGTGCAAAAAACAGATTCGATCTCCTGAGTACATCTTCCAACAAGACACGACAACAGCAGAGTCTGTTTGGTGCAAAAAACTGCCGACAGTTAGCAAGAATGGAATCGAATCGCTCAAAAGTGAGAGACTGCGTGCGACCGACACGTGTGGCCCGGTGTTAGCTATCCCGTAAAGTGGAGAAGCCAGCATGATGCCCTCTCAAAGACCCATACAAGAAAGGCCTAAAGGCCTCCAAAGCCCGGCACAAGATACCTCAACCTTCAACTCTAGACCCTAAAACCCCGAAGCCCTAAACCCGCAACCCGAATCAAGGGCCCCTTTCTTCTGATGCCACTCCGAGGATCCCCATGGAGGAAACCCGTCTCGAGGAGCTGCACCATGTACCTGGGCTCAGGGTTTAAGGGTTTAGGGTTTAGGGACTTTGGGTTTAGGGATTTAGGGTGTAGGGATTTAGGGTTTAGGGATTTAGGATTTAGGGTTTAGCGTTTAGGGATTTAAGGGCTTAGCGTTGCGGGCTCTGAGTGTTTTGCCGGTGGTCGTATATTTTTAGGAAGGTGCTGATGCGAGCTCTTAACAATTTTTCTGCCGATATCGAGAAGGCGTTGTAAGAATTCGCAAAGGCCTTTGTCAGTTGTTTGCAAAGTTTTGGAGAATGGACGCTTAATTTGTTTCCCGCACTGCGGGTTTTCCGGACCCCAGAACCTTAGCAGGGCCTGCACTGCATCCCTGGTACCTTTTCGCGCTGGCCACTGGCCTGAACTGTCCGGGGTTGATGATGTACATCCTGCATTACCCATAATAAGGAATAGACCAGAATCCCCATAGTTTAGGGTCCCTAAACCCTAAACCCTAAACCCTAAACCCTAAACCCTAAACCCTAGGTCCTTAAGGTAATGCAGGATGTATATCATCAACAGTAGGGTTGAGAAGGACTCAGTGTGAAGGGCTCAGGGCTAGGATAATATAGGGGCCTTAGTAACTAGAATAGGCTCAGAGACTCCAAAACCCCTTAGTTAAGGAATATACCTTAAATCATATTGGGGATCCTATTATAATTTAAGGTATATTCCCTAACTAAGGGGTTTTGGAGTCTCTGGGGGGCTTTGGGGTCCTTTATTCTATAAGTATAATAAGCAGCCCTTAAAATAGTATAGGTAATAAATTTAGGCTCCTATATTAGGAGGTTGAAGTGGTTCTGAAGCTTAGTTCGCAGCGGCTTTTTAAAACAGCAGCTTCCAGAGCAGACTGCGACTACTACCACCGCCACCGCCACCCTAAACCCTCAACCCTAAACCCTCAACCCTCAACCCTAAACCCTAAGCGCTAAACCCTCAAGAAAAGTTGCCTGAGCATCGCCGCGCCCAAAGCCCGAACGCGAAAAAGGACCGGGTTGGGAGAGTTTATGGTCCAACCTTATGATGTACCATATTATATTATCGTCTATATATTCTATACGACCCTAGTCTGGTCTACTTAACTTGTACAATACTATAATGCAACTCTGTACTCTACCACACTACACTATGCTGCGCTATGCTGTGCTGCGCTATGCCATATCATTTTGATACGATACCAGAAATTGTTGCACTACGTAAGTTATATGAAACTCAGCTACATGACAGTACATTACGTATATCAAATGACGCTATATTACATCATAACGATATGTGTAGACCCTAAACCCTAAACCCGAAACCCTAAACCCTAACCCGAAACCCTAAGCCCTAAACCCTAAACCCTAAACCCGAAACCCTAAACCCTAAACCTTAGACCTGGGCTAGGGGACTGGAGAGCCGTAAATTACGGAGATCAAACCCCACAATGCCGCCACCAAGCGAGTTCAGCAGGACCTTGACCTTGGCAGAGCAAGCAATGGGCTTTAGGCTGGTTTGGGTTTAAGGTTTAGGGGTTTACAGTAGGGGTTTAGGATTTAGGGTTTAGGGGTTAGGGGTTTAGGATTTAGGGTTTCAGGTTTAGGGTTAAGGGGTTTAGGGTTTAGGGCTTTAGGGGTGCTATACGACTGGCCTATGGGCCTATGTCGGAACATCGCCATGCGCCTCTTGGAGAGCTTTGGCATCACTATACTATAGTGTATCATATTATGCCATATGGTATTATACCATGATCCATTTTATATCATAGTATGGTATATCATACGATATTCCAGCATATCATATTATGCTACAGGGAACCCCCGGCCGGTCTCTATCCCAGGCCACCTCACTCGCTAGGAAGAGCCATGTCCATGGCAGTAGCACTGGGCGGGGGTGGTTCTACTGCTGATGATATAAATCTGCATTACCTTATGGACCCCGAAATATGGGCATTATGGTATATTTCTTATTATGGGTAAGGATTTATATCCTCAACTGTAATTAAGAACAATAGCAGAACCAACGCCAAGAGAAAGCGTGACTTCGGGGTGGCACGATTTACTGCCCTTCTCGTACTAATACCAACCACAACGACAACGACTCCAGCGGCGACGATCACAACGCCGACCATAATCAACAACGACTTCATCAATAGCAGCAACAACTAACCTTGAGGTCCCAATGACAGCGTGCCGCATTGTTTGGTGGGTCTGGGCCAGTGTCGGGACCGCGAATAGAGACCTTATGTTAAGATGACCGTGTTTGTCGCATCAAATGAGAAGTCAGAACAAGCCGACCGTGATACGCCCGGAACAGATTCTATTGCCGGGGCATTCAAATCTCTCGATGAACGGCAGGGGGCTTGACGTATGGGCGTCATTGCCACCCCCTCTCTGACCCCTGGCCAACCCAACAACGCAGAACCAGAGCAACAGCAGCATAATAACCAACAGGAACAGCGGGAAGTAGAAGAGAAGCAGTCGTTGTCGATGTCGTAATTGTAGCCGTAGCCACGGCCTCACCCACAGCTCCAGTCGTAGCCGCTCGCATTCGCAGTCGTAGTCACAGTCGTACTACTAGTTATATCAATAAGAAGAATCATGAATTAAAAAGACACTAGAAAATAGCGGCGGCAGAGTGATACGTCGAGCTCCTAATCCCTGAAGCCCAAAGAGTAACCCGGGCTTCCCCCAGTCCTCTCACCTTCGAAACCAGCGGTACGTAGCTAAGGTGGCCCTAGGCCCTAAACCCTATACCCTAAACCCTAAACCCTAAACCCCAACGCCAAAAAACCCTCAAACCTGAACACTGAACCAAACCCTCAGTCCCCCTAAACCCTAAACCCTAAACCCTGTGGTAGAAAACCAGAAACCGCACCAAAAACCAAACATTATGCTTCACCAAAACCAACCGAGCCCTGTACCCTAAACCCTAAACCCAAAGTCCTTAACACACCCAAGCCAAAAACCTGAAACCCACACCCTGAAAGCCCCAAGACATGAACCTCAAACAACCGAGACTCCTTGCGAAGGTCTCCTTGCTAATTAGGGTTTAGGGTTTAGGGGTTTTGGGTTTTTGGGCTTTAGGGTTTAGGGTTCCTTATGAGCCCCAGTATGATAAATATAGGGGCATTAATAATTAGAATAGGGTTTTGGGGCCAATTAAACTATAGTCATATTAAGGAACCTCCAAAATAGTATTGGTCATTATTTAGTCCCTGGCAATATAGTAACAGGTTCTTGACAAGAACCAAGACAACTGTATCAAAACGATGCTAACTACGCTGGTTGTGGATGTTGCTGTTTCTAAAATTCGTAGAAGAGTTGCTAGTATGCTTACGATGATCCTGTTATTGTGAGAAAAACCGTAGACCATGCTAAGACTATTCCTGGCCGTGTTATTCGTAGTACTAGTATTGCCAGCACGAGGGTTCCTAAAACTATCATCAGCAATTTCGGGACTTCGTTTCCAACCTCCCCTAAACCCTAAACCCTAAACCCCCCTAGACCCTAAAAGCCTCCCTAAAGCCCTGAAGCCCTAAATCCCCTCAAACCCTAAAGCCTTGAACCCGTAATCCCCCTTGAACCCCTGAAGTCCTAGACTTCCCTAAACCCTAAACACTAAACCCTAAACCCCAAACCCCTGAACCCTAAACCGCGGCACGGTTTAGGGTTTAGGGCTTAGGACCCTAAACCCCTTAAACCCCCAACAACTCCCTTATCAAGAGCCCCTCTGGGTCCCCAGGCCACTTCCTGCGACTGGTCCTTGGCAGCCCCTTCCTCCGTCAGCTTCTTCCCAGGGAGCCACTCCTGGCTTCGGGGTTTAGGGCGTGAGGTTTGGGTTTAGGGTTTAGGGTTTAGGGTTATGGGTTATGGGTTATTAGGGCTTGGGGATTAGGGTTTTAGAGTTTAGGGTCGGTTCTGGGCTTTGGGGTTTGGGCTTGGGGCTGAGGGTGCACTGGTAAGATTTAGGGCTTGGAGGTGCTGGGGTTCAGGGAGCTCGTGGGGGTTTCAGGTTTAGGGTTCGAAGTATATGTACATATAATATATATATATATATATGTATATATATATATATATATATCTCTCTCTCTCTCTCTCTCCCTCTCTCTGCCTGAATACATAAGCAAAAAACTATATATCTATACAGATGTATATACACACAGATACGCGTATGTATCCAGATGACTTTTTGTCTCAGTCAGTTCCTTGCGAAGCGGCAGTATCGGCAATAAAATAGATTCATGACTGCATGTTTTGTATGCGCTAACAGTTTTGCATGGGGTCCTTCAACAAAGTCTTGGGGGTTCAGGATCTACTTGAAGGGTCTGAAATAGTTAAAGAAATAGAACAACAAGGTTTGGGTCAAGTTATTGTAAAGGTGCATAAGGACTACATGGGCATGTTTCCACTAGTTACTCCGACCCCTACAATACTGCTGATGATATAAATCCTGCAGTACTTTAACGATCCTAAACCTTGGGAATTATGGAATACAGTATTCCTTAATTATGGGTATTGCAGGATGTATATCATCAATCGTACCCTCAACCCACAAACCTAAACCCGACACCCTAAAAAGGTGCTGAAGCGACAGCTTTAGGTTAAAGGCTGAGGGCCTCAGGGCTTTAGACTTACTTCAACACTCCGAACCTGGCTCCCCTGTTTAGGGTTCAGGGTTTAGGGTTCAGGGTTTAGGGTTTAGGGTCCAGGGTTTAGGGATTCTTTAGGGTTTAGGGTTCAGGGTTTAGGGTTTAGGGTTCAGGTCTTCGGGGTTCTTTAGGGTTCAGGGTTCAGGGTTTAGGGTTCAGGGTTTCGGGTTAAGGGCTTAGGGTTTAAGGCTCCTGCACCAGAACTTCTCTTGAAGCTTTCAGCACCTCCGGCACGACCACCGTGTCCTCGACCTG
>CAJNDV010033806.1:0-14336 GCA_905221635.1 Symbiodinium sp. CCMP2456
AGGATTGCCCAAGTCTGCCATGTAGAATCGCGTCTCCTCAAAGAAAACGGATCAGGATGATCAAGAATAATTAACAGTGTCAGAGCAGTAGAGATCTGTCTGGGTCCCAGGATTGCAGGCTTCTGCTTCTACAAGCCGATCCAGGATGCACTGCTGCCTTTCCAGGCAGGGTTAAAGGTCAAGCCTCAATTCGTCTTCGGTGTTTGGGGTTGCTTTGTTGTCGCCAATTGACGTTGAAGCGGCTCACTTGAATGGGTCCTAGGCATTAGCTTTTCAATGTCAAGCATGTGGGTGGCGTCAGCGGAGGAGCACCACGCACAATCGCTTGTGCCGATGTTTCGTTCTAGGATCGTTCCGGCCGCATGCACGGTTCAATCTCGACGCCCGGGGCTGTCTCGACAACAAACGCGGGACCCCAATCCTTGTAGCCAGATAGGCTCATATTTATTAGGACTCAGGACCCTTAGGCTTTGCTCCTTCAGAAAAGGTCCATGCGGGCTATGTCATGTTTTGGGCGCTGCTGAGCCCCTGCTACTACTGGTCCGAGATGGGTGGGATGTTCCATGGACCGGCACAGAGCTTCGAGAAGGCCAGCGGCCTGAAGACCAAAGCGGGTCCTTCCTTTCGAGTTGAAGATAGGCTCGCAACAAACGTTGGAGTTTGGGCCTAAAGCTTCAGAATCGTGGGTTCAGGGTATGTGGAAAATCTGCACCGCTTTCTTTTTGCCAGACGGCAGGAAGGGACAAAAGGGAAGTCCTGTGAAACAGTTTTTTGGAGATGCCGGTACGTGGGGGCTCAGGGTTGACTGGGCAGTGATTCAGTGGCAGCTGGAAGTCTGAGCTTTGCAGGGCAAGACCCAAAGCAGCGAGTCCGAGTCTTACACGGAGTCCGAGGCCACCAGTGAGAACTGCATGTGAACTTTAGCTTTGTTCAGAAGGGAGGCGAGGCTGAACAAAGAGCACTTACATTATGCCCAATTCGATTGCTCGAGCCAGTTTTGTGTGGTCGGTGTCTTAGCATGGAGTGCAATGCACCGGCGAGTTCAGGCAGCCCCGCCGCTTGGCATACAGCCGTGCGCCGGGCCTGCCATTTCTGTATAGAGAGCCAAGCAGATGACTTGGTGCCAGCAACAGACGTGGAACATCTTCATTGGCATCCCCAGAGTCCTTGAAGTGAGGATCCTTGTAACTTTGGCTACGGCCACCACGACATGGTATCGCGACTATGAAAAGCACGAGGGGACTGTAATGGGATGGGGCCATGGTACTACCAGACTTAATGCTAAAATGCTGTGATGCAGGAATAGTGTAGTATCACCATACTATGACGATGCTATAAGAAATCCGTATAGTGGTATGTTGCAGGGAACCTTCATACTTGTACCATGTTTTTTGAGACATACCGACGGAGCTTAAACTGCAGCCGCTACTGTGATCACAGAGGAGCAACTGCAATGGATGAGATATATGAGGATATGTCATTACATTCTACTACAAACTAGCGCAATCCATAAAGCCATGTCAGAACCCAACAGCAAGCAGGATTTCTTCACATGCGACGGCCGACCACAACGACCACAAACAAGACACTGTTCACTTCTGCTTGATGTATTTCCGTCACTGGCTTCATTTCCGTGTGGGTGTCGGTTCTGTCGTTTAGTTTCGGTTGCATAACTGCCGCATCTATCCGTCATTCCCTGCTTCATTTCCGTGTTCATGTCCGTGGTTCCATACTTGTTGCATGTCCGGCTTGGTTTCCGCGTTGAATAGATGCATTTCCGTCGTTTCCGCATTCATCTTGGTTGCAAGATTTATAGATTGTCGTCATTCTGGCTTCATATCTGCCTCCATGACAGAATTCGTGGATTTCCGGCGTATTGATGAATTTCCGGTGTTTGCGGCTTCATTTCTGCTTGTTTTAGCGTGTTCGTATTTTCGGCATCATTTCCGCAGAATTGACACATCCGTCATTGCCCGACGCGCGGAACAGAGAACGCAATGAAGCAGGATGTGTGGAACATGCATCAAGTGTGCGGCCGGAAATGAAGCCGGAAGTGAGGGAAATGCATGCTGCCTGCGTAGGTTGGGATCTGAGGCACCCAGAATCGGCCACCAACATCACTGAAATGAAGCCGGACATGCAACAATTATGCAGCCGATATGGAAACAGAAGTGAAGCAGGAAAGAACAGACACGCGTCAGTTATGCAGCCAACAAACAGGCGGGCAATGGCCGACGGAAATCAAGTCGGAAGAAAGCAAAACAAGTAATATGACCAGGGAGATCAAGCCGGAACGCATCAATGTTGCAGCCAGAGTTCAAACCGTTAGTAAGCACACGAACACAAGCAAGAAAACGGAAATGATGGACATGCATCAATTCCGCGACCAAAGAAGGATACCACAAATGATTGAGAAGTTCTCCGTTCGTTTCGGCTACACACATTACATACTGCGCGCATTTCTATAATGTATGGCTTCATTTCGGTGTTCAGTTTGCGTGTTCGTATCGGTCATTTCTGGCTCCATTTCCATGTGTGTTTCCGTGAGTGAGTGGGGTTTTTTCAGTTCATTTCCATGATCGTATCGATTATTAGAGGATTCGTTTCAGCTGCAAACGGGCGCGTTTCCATCATTGCCGGCTTCTGCGTGTCTGTTCTGCCACATAGCGCTTGCATTTCAACCATTTCCGGTTTCGTTTACATTTTGATGTGCTGTGCATGTTTGTGTCGCTTTTTTGCGGCTGCATTAAGGGTGTATTTCCGTCATGTCCAGGTTCATTTCCGTTTTCAGTGCGTGTGTTAGTGTCGGTTCATTTCTGGCTTCATTTGCGCTTTTGGATCCGTGGCCATATCCGTTATGTCTAGATTTGATACGCACGGACGCCTTCGTTTGCTACATTTCCAGCTCTCGGTCAAGATCATCAGTGGTCGTTTGTGGGCAATCCCACCGTATTGCTGTTGGGAAGTGTAATCATAATCTACAATACTCTGCCAAACCTACAATAGCCCGCCATAATCTGACAATCTCCTATAAAATGCTGAAGCATCTCTGCTGATGTCTCCTTTCTTCCCAAACCTTGCGAAACCTGTTAGCACCGCAGCGCTGAACTTACGGACTAAGCCAATGTCATGAATGTGGTGGGTGGGGGGGAGTGCTAGGGAATGCTGCAGCAGTGGGTTGCCCGACTGGATTTAAGGCACATGCAAGAATGTTGCAGCATTCGCGCTTGGTCTTTCGTCTGGCAGGAAGATGAGGAGTTCATGCTGTCTATGGGCGTCTGCTCCCAAGAGGACTCCTCTCGCAGTATTCTGTGGGTTTCGAGTCTCTGCAAAGTGATGACCCTAGGGCTGTTTCCGGCTTTCTCTGCCTACAACGGACAGGAGGTTGACCAGCTCAAAGATGGGCCACCGGTGAGTGACGAGGCGCAGCGCTCTGCAGTGACTTTATCCCATAGCAACAGAAATAGTAGTAAGAACAACATCCATGCTCATATTCGTACTAATATTACCACATACGTACTCCTATTAGGCATAGTACGAAAACACATATGCTCATATAGATTGTATGACCAATAATAAGAAAGGTATGCACCTGAATCTTTAACCGCAAGTCTCCTCGTGAAGCCACCAGAACAGGATCTTTTCAGGCTCGCGGCCTTGGGAGCTTGAAGTTGGTTGGGTGCATTTTGGGGCGCTGCCGTTGTTGTACCCATGCCACCTGTATTTCTAAGTTGAGCAGTCAATCAGAGACTGAGTCAAAAGCGTTCCACAGACCCTGAAGCCCCGCCTCAGAAGGTCATTGGCCAGAGCTACAAGCTGGCATTCGTGGATGCACTGCTCACGTGCCTCCCCGAGTGGTCCACATGTGGAGGGTGGTCCCCTGTCCGACTAAAGCCACAGCGGCTCAAATGCGACCGAGGCACCTCCACGCGCAAAACATGGGTCTCAACGACAACTGGCGCAAGACCTTCGAGGCCGCGGTGAGGGTCCCGAGCCTGAACCTTTCGTCTCCGGCATGGGTATCCTGGGCATCCCCATATGCTTATGGGTATATGCATCTACGTAAGTTGCACGTAACCAAGTGCGCGCTCACGTCAGCAAAAACGCGCCTCTCTGCCACTTCGTCGGTGCAGAGTGGCGTACGCATGCGTGTAACGTAGTAATCTATGTAGGCTCGCGCAGACTCCTGTTGTCGGGGTCTTGCCAGGCACGGTTCTGTGATTTTCAGGAGTGCGGGATCTGTACGTCCCCTGTGTCGCTCGACCAGTTGTGGGCACCATACAACGCTCTACTCATCAGAGCTGTTCGCTATTTCGTGGCTATGCTTTCCTGTCACGGTGCTGCTACGGAACATTATGATTTCCTCGGCATAGTAGATGAACTTCTTCCAGGTTTCGTCCAAAGGATCCCGGAGCCCAAACCCAGGAAGAGCCTGATCGGAAGCCAGGCACGAACCAGGGAGAAGGACCTGAAGAGGAAATCTGCCTCGGCTTGGCTGAAGAGCCCGAGCCCTCGGTGTAGCTTCCTTCGGATGCGAGGTGCTCCGAAAGGATCCTGCAACGCTTTTCTTGGGGTTCACAGGGCTGACGGTCTTGCAAAGTCCGAAGCCCCGGAAGAACTTGAACACATAACCGGAGGGGCGCTTTCAGCTTTGCCTGCACAAGGGAAGCTATCGACCCGATGTTCCCAGCGTCTGTGTGGAAGCCTCCGAAGCTAGCCAAGATGCTTCCGGCCCGCTGTTCCTGGATGTCGGTGGCCCTAACACTTGTGACGAAGTTCTGGGCTTGGGGGGATGTATGGGATCCGGGCGTGAAGGGACTGCTGCAGGAGCGATCATCTGCATGGGGTCTTCTGCTTCCAGCGCAGTCGGCAGGGCTTTGGCGTACACAAGCTTTCCGCATCCTTGACGGAAGAAGGCAACTTCTGCAGCATCAGCGTAGCGGTCTCGGCTTTGTTGTTTTGCAGATCACAGACCTGAGGACATGAAGTACTACCGGATGCAGCTCGAGGGTGGCAAGGACCCCCCCGGGATTGGAACGGCCATCGCCCTCCTTTGTCCGTTGTTTTTCGCTTCGGGAGGTGGCTAGGACCGCTAGGACAGATCAGGTCCAAGTTTTCCGATCACGGACGCAGCTCTTAAAGCCAATAAAGCCTGCAGTGCTCTCTCTACTCTCCACTCATAACCACCGGCTTCCACCGGCTTCCCGCTCCCGAGTCTCTGCGCCTGGCAGGAGCACGCAGGCAGGAGGGCCACAACAGCGGACAAGCCCATGTGTTCCCGAATCGTGGAAGAAAGAACCTGAGAGTCTGGATGAAGCTTGCAGTGCTATCCAGCGCGCTGGTTCTAGATACTTGCCCAAACCTGCGAGTACGCCGAGCCAAAAGCTCTATGACGTTGCAGTCGCTGTCACACGTGCTGCCTCTTCTCCCCATCTCCTCATCCATCACCCCCTACTCGCAGACACTTTCAGCGGAGGCTTCCTCGACGGAATGGATGACGTTGATTGGGAAACTCCGCAGCCGCACAAGGCCTACCCTCACGAGCATTTTCCCGTACGAGGATGGTGGGCTGGGCACGAAGCCTTATCTCCCAAAATCCATCCTCCTCACATTCTTTGCACCAAGTGCTCGATACCAGTTCTCGATGACACAAGGTGCTGATCTTCTGCCAGCACCAGGCGTGTATGGACCTCCTGGAGGCCGTTCTGCGGACTTTCTGAGGGTTGAGGTCAGGGGGTTGACTTTGGCTTGGAGTCTTGGCGCGACCAGGTTTATGTTTGAGTATGCAGCTGTCCCAGCCATGATACGAACTTGCCTGAACGGTTCTAGGCTTCGGGCTCCTGGCTTCAGTGTGTGGGCATGCTGTCTTCTGCAGATACGGTGGCTGGCCATTGCTTTTCGTTTCAAATTTCAGTATTTCTGAGTTGGGATTCGAACCCATGCAGGTTCTGGTTCAGTGATGAAGGTCCGTCCAGAAAACTATGGAATGATCATGCAAGTGCAAGGGGCTGAATTTCTCACTTTAGGGATTTTGAAGGTCTGAATTCCCCTCCCAAACAATGAGACACGCAGCACCCTTTCATTCTGGGAGGGTTTCTCGGAGGCCGAGAGTGGAGGCGGAGCCAAATAAAAAGCCGCTTCACTTCCGAACCAGAGGCTTTGTTTTGGTGTTCTTGCAGATCAGATCCTGACAGTGAAAATGCAAGGCAAGATATGGGACACCCTTCAACCCGGAGCCCAAAGCTAGAGCCCAAAAGGCAAGGCATACCCCTGAACCTTGTGCAGGAGTACTGCAAGTTCAGGGCCTATCGCTACATGCGCATGGATGGAGTGCCTTCCTCGGCACAAGGGGGCACGCAGGATCATCTCTTGGAGACATTCTTCTATATAGGCTCCCCGTGATTCACGAATACAGCTCAAGAAATGAGGTTGACCAGGCCAGAGTTTGTTTCTCTCATAGTCAGCCTGTGCCGCTTCAAACTCACACAGTCTACAGAGGTGCAGCAACAAACAACTTCTGCCTTTGAGATACCGGTAATGTCCATTGAAGCACGGTTCTTTTGTTCCTTGATTATTGATGTGCTCACACGGTATGAGAGCTCAGCAGTCGACACCATCCCAGAAAGCTTGCCAAGGCCGAGTGTTCTAACGGGAATTCGCTGTCCTGCTCCATGTCCCCTGGGTGTCAGGAGCATTGACAGAACGTGTCGGCCAACTGACCGAGTGCAGTTTGTCGCATCCCTGCTCCGAAAGCCTCCTCCCAGTCAACGAACCGCGTGCTGCGGGAGTTGGACATGCGCGACTTCAATGCTCTAGATGAGGCCCTTGCACTTTTGGATCCAAGCAAACTTCGGATCCTGCGTTGAGGGCAGTGCACACGCCCGTTCGCCGCAACAGGACATCTTCATCTACTTGATCAGCACGCGAGCCGGCGGTTTGGGGGTGGCGCGGCAGAAGCAGACGAGCCTTTGCTTGTAGAAAACTCCCGACATACCTTTCGTACACTCAAGGCCGAAGCCCGAACTTTGGGATTGGAAGGGGTATTCATAGGCCACAGCTTAAAGAGCCCGAAAGAGTTCGAAGCTTTCAGGTCAACCTTGCCTCGGCTAACCACGTCGTCATCTTTGAGCAGGCGCCAGGGTCTTCCCAGTGGAAATTCCTGCTCAAACAGCTCCTAATCGAGCCCAACCACCAAGAAGAACACCAAAAGGTGAACCTTGTCCCCGGCCTGCCTCAGCAGGACTGGAATCCGCACGTGGACCACCAGGCACACAAGCTTTGAAGTCATTGCCCTTTTCGTGCAAGCTGGGCAGCGGATTTGGGATTAGGCATTCGCGGGGAGGCCAAGGTGAGCGGTATCCGGGCCCAAAGAACAGTGAGAGAATCGATCGGGCTTCTTGGCTTCTTCCGACGCCTCCTCGAGGCGATTGATCGTGCACACCGCATCGGTCAGTCGAGACAGGCTGGGATCTGCTCTGATCACAAAAAGGGAGCAATGCTCTAGGGTGGCTCTGAAGCCGTCGCTGTCGGAATTATGACCAGTGATCGTCTCAGTACCGTCTTTGTGCTTGTCTCGTTTCTTCATGCCTTCATCACTAGTTCTATCACTGTCCCTGACGGTAGCGCCCGAAAGAATGCTCGAACGACCATACGATTCCATCCTCATCGACCCTGACGGCGCAGGTCCACATCCATCGCCCAATTCAGGCTGGGCTCTGTGCCTTCTGCCGCTTGCTGCACCTGCTGAGAGGGTTCACCGCAATGACGTAGCACGTTGGTGCGGGACTTCCAAAGCTTGTGACCATGGCCTTGCTTGCAACAACCAAACCCCTCTGCAACCAGCAGAGGGGGTTTTTGGAGCAGCTTTCGCAGGAGTGGGCAGTGGAGGAGCGCTTATTGATCCGATCGAACGCGAAGCTCGAGATGGCCCGTGGGCAGTGGCAAGGGGCTGCTGTTTGCTCTAGTCTACCGCTCATGACGATGAGAATGGCGATGATAACGACGATGACGATGATGATGGTGATGATGATGATGACGGTGATGGGCTTGGTGATAGTTCTTCCTGTCCTGCTTGGGCTTGCAGTCTTAGCTTAGTCACTTTCGCGACTGCATCAGCCGGAGCTGCGGCTTCCGTTGTGCGTTGCCAATTGCAAAATCCAGTACCCCAATCCCGAAAGCCCACATCCCTCACAATACCAGCTCAGCCTTCGTCTGGGAGCGATCTGAGCTCTTTCCTTTGACCAGGAAAAGAACATCATCGGCGACAGGGTGCCTTGCTTAGCTTGTCGCGGGCATGGCAAGGTTTGGAGGGATTTGGAGTGTCGGTGTCAGAGTGTGTGGCGGGCAAGGAGGGGGGCCTGAGAATTGATCAGCTTCTTGACTCTTCTCGGAATCAGGTCTGGTCGGGAAAGTCCGACTGTCCAGCAATGGTTGGCCTTCTGTGGCTCCTGAACCCCTCCCCGCCCGGGGTGTAGGGCCTTCACGGTGTTGCTCAGAGGTTCAGGAGGACGATGAGAAGGAGGACCCGGAAGAGCAGCTCGATGCAGAGGAGGCAAGAAGGGTACAATTCACTTCAAGGCCAATAGACAAGCAAAGACAAGGACCAGGAGGCTTGCAAGAGCTCGTTTTGGTCTCAAGCGGTGTGAAGGCTCCAAAAACCGTACTGTCCATCTTTCACCCCTGCTGCGCACACCTCCTAAACTCTCTGTCGCAGATCATGAGCATCCTGAACAATGGAGAGTCAGCCTTCAAGGCCAGGCCTCGCCGCGGATTGTTCCAAGGACTGTGCTACTTCCACGACTGCCTTTCAGACGCTGATCACAACCGGGTGCTACAAGCATCGTAGAGATGTATATAAAAGTTCCATTGCTCTGCTCCCACGTTACGCAGGCATCGAAAGTCTTCAGGACAGAAGGGTGTACATACATGTTTCGTTTTGCAAGTTCCCGAAGCTTGAGACCCAGACTTTGATGCATGCTGCTCTGCCGCATGATGGACTTTGTAGAGTTTGGGCCTTGCGCGTGTGGCAGCATAAGGAAGGAAGACTCAAGAAGTGGTTCGGTAAGGATCTTCGGAACGAGCGGTTTTCCGAGAGCGTACAAACTTACTGGCATGTTTGCAGCACAGCTTCTGAGGACTCAGATTTGTTTCGGTCTTGTAAGCCGCCCGAGAACACGCATTCATGTCACACACGGCTAGGTTTAGGCGAACCCGTCTTCAGCCTGTTCTCAAAGATCTCCCGACCTTTGCTGTGTGGGAAAACAGGTGTTTGAAGGCGACACCTTCAGCTTCGACCTGGAGGCCAATTTGGCGGGCGTCCTGGAGTCAAAGTGTCGGTGAAGATTTCGGGCTTTCGGAGTTTGCGGGGCCAACCCGGCGCGAAAACCATAGCGTTGAAACGTTCAGACAACACATCCGACATAATGAGCTCCTCAATATCCCAAGACTTTGCAAGCACTTTGCTTCCACCGAAAAGGAGTACTTCGAGCGCAAGCGCGCCCCAATGCCGGAGGTGGGCAATGACAGAATGATCTAATGATCGTGCTGACCTTCATATTGGTACTCGTAGGTTTTCAGAATCGTAGCCAGAGTCTGTGTCAGACTCTCAGTCGTCAACACCAGCATCAGCATCAGCATCAACGCGAACGTGAGCATTAGCATGATTATCATAGCATGAGCATGAGCATCTTCAACCTCAGCGAGAAACTTAATGCAGAAACCAACAGCATCACCATCATCAGCAACAGCAGCAACAGCCGTGGAACGGGGTGCCGGTTGGCGTGCAGGGGTTCAGAATACTGAGAGTCACAGGGTTTTGGTAGGACTTTGGGGGCTTTGCAGCTGGGAGTGCAGGTGGGTTGAGGTCCCGCAGCGAGTCTGTAATGACTGTAATGGTGTGACACAGGGTTCGTTGATTATTTAAGTTTCAGTTCTCGAAGTCAACACGTCTAGCCGCTGCTTCCTTGTTTTGGTCACTTGCTGGGGACAGGGCATTTCCTTTCACACGCTTCGTCGCAGCCGGGCTTTGGCTGTGCACCTCGAGCCGTTTTTCTTGATTCGAATCCCAGCCATGGGTTGAAGTTTCGCCAGAGGGTAACAGTCGCAGCCACCAGCATCCTGTTCCGAATGGCGCCGCTAGCGAAGAGTGCCCTGGCCCGTGGCAACTCTCCCTCAGGCGAAGGATCGCTCCCCTCTGCGGCCGCCAAGGTACGGACCGGACCCCCAAATAAGAAGGCGCTAAGTTTTGGAAGGGCTCGTGGGGTTCAAACTTTCATTCCAGATGCAGAGTTGTTGACCGAAGGGGCACGTGTCTTGTGACTGAAGGCTGATCTGGTAGATGCTGATAATCTGGATGGCAGAGACTTCTGAGCTCAATCACTGGGGCGTGATCATGCTACATCCCAACACAAGTGTGTGCGTGTGTGGCCCCGATCAAGCGTCGGACGGGTGGCCCTGCTTCTGTTGGCATATCCAAAAGCGCATGCAAAGTTTTCATTTCCCAAGAGTTTGATGACTTAAAGCCTTGGAGTGCTAAACCTGACTTGACGCGATCAGCACAAGCAGGCCCAGGAGACGCAAGGAGGAGGCGCCGGCGTTGGGGGCTGCTTTTTGCCGATTCTCGGGGCTCACGGAAGTTTAGGTCGGCCGAAAGTTTAGGTCCAGGTCCTGAAGGAAGGCCATAATTGAGGGATTTCCCGAAGGCCCAGACAGGACCGGCGGCTCGTGACTACATCATTCAGTGTTGCGGTTTTGCCGCGCCAGCTCTGTGCAACTATGGACTCCTCGACCTGACCCCTGAACTAGAAGAACAAAAAAACCCTTCAGGTCGCGCCTCCTCCTGTCCCAGATGATGTGATGAGGCTCAGAAGTACTGAGCCTTGAAGCCCTTGCAAGCCCTGGTGCGGCTGGCCTTACTGAAGCCTTTCGTTGTACGTGGCGGCCCCGTAATGCTACAGCCATCCCTGACAGGCTTAGGATCAGTCGCAGGTGCACTAAGTCGGGACGGCAGATTTCGAAGGATGACTACATGGTGGTGTTGGTTTCACAAGTGAGGTGGTGGCTCTGGGGGCTGTAGTCTCTTCATCTTCTGTTCCGCATGGAGCGGAACGCTCGAAGGTGCTTGGCATGGGTCTATGCATCAGTGCCGTTTTGTGGCCCGAGCTTGAGTTTTTGAACTTGAAGTCCGAAGTACTGAATAACTCGAAATACAGAAATGCCTGAGCCTCACAACTTGCATCGTTCCCTGAACCCCCATCCTAATTGTGAGGGCCTGATTGCAGACAAATCCCAAAGAACTTTCAAAAGTCATAGAAACAGACGGATCCCTCTCTAGAGCCCTAGGTTTTAGTGATCATCCTCCCTTTTAACCCCACAGAAGCTCCGATGGCAGGTCCGGCTCCGGTCGAGTCGTGAAGCGCAAGCTCACCTTCGCCCCAGCCTCGTCTTGTGGCGGCTGCTTAAAGGACAGTTTTGGCCCTCGCTTTTCTTGTTGGGTTGAGGGTGTTGAGGGTTTTGGTTTTAGGGTGCAGCCCTTCTTTTCGAAAGGGGCTCCAGAATGGTTTTGTTTTTGTGTTTGAGATTTCTGGGTGGGTTTCAAGGAGCTGCAACCGCTGCAGGCGTTCTGACTCTAGTGACTCTAGTTGCAATTGCCGGGATCCGCCAACCGAATGAATTCACAGACTTCATTAGTTTCTACTGAGACACAGAAGGCAGTAGCCGAGATGTGGCGCCACACCGTTGAGGCCGAGGAGTTCTGCACTGCACCGATGAAGTCGCAAAGGAAGGCCCGATGCCGAGGGACGATTCGTCTTTCGACTTAGCTTTGGGCTTGAGTCCCCTTTGTCCGTGCTGGTGTGCTCGGCCAAGTCCAGCCAGCTGTTGTGCAGGGGCTTTACGCTATGTTCGAATGCAGTGCCTGGGGTTTGGTAGAAGTGCCCTCTTGCCGCGCATCGGCGTGTCCCGAGACCGATGTGATCAAGCTGAAGCACATCCCGAAGTGCTTCACTTGCGGCGTTAAGGATGGGGTCTGTGTTTCATGGTCTGTTCTGTGCTCGACTCAGGAACCGGAAGCTGTGCGGGTTCTGACATGGCCTCGCCTGGCTGACCATGGGTTTGTTTTGTGAGAGCGCATGACAGAGACCCACCCACAGCCACAAAGGCCGATTGCGGCTTCGATGCGTAAGGCCCGACTTCCAACTTGAGCCCACAGCGATTGCAGGACGAACGGCCTTTGCAGGAGTGTGCATGCTGTCCGATGTCGCCACTCAGCTTCGATTTAGAAACCCAGCGGCCGCAACTGTGACGAAGGTTCTGGACGCATCATCATGATCATGATGATGATATGATGACGAGCAGAATCATGGTCATGATCAAGATGGTCGTCATCATCCGTTCATCTTGACTATCGTTGCTGCTCTATGTGCCTACGCAACAAAGGCTTGAATCAGAGCAGTTGACCCAACTATTGTTGGTTCAGTGTAATGCATGAAACAGATTCGAATTGTAAAGCTTATAGCTCCTGCAGTTCACAGTGCAGTTGGACGCCGGACGCCTCAACATGTTTAAGGTTACAGTGTTGCTGCAGTTAGAGTGCTTTGGAGCTTCTGTCAATGCACCCGGCGTGAAAGCTTAGAGGGATAGCGGAGCTCAGGTATCACGTGCAGTGCGTCGGGCACACTCCAAAAAAGTGGGTGCGGATCCCGGCGGTTCTCTCTCAGACTCAGACTATTGTCCCCGCCGCTGTGGCTTCAGGAATTCAATTTCAAGCCCAGTTGTACGCAGTTCGATACATGGAGCTTTTGCTCTCTTGTGTGTGCCCTTCCCCGGCGACTAGTAAAGTAAGGCAGTGGTCAGGACTATTACTAGCATCGTGCGAATCTAGTTTCAAGCATTTTAGTCTGAGTCACTGGCAACAATGCTTGGCGAATACATGGAGGGCAAAATCCTGAACCATGGGAGCGTTGTCCGACGCTCGACTCTCGTGTTCTAGCTTGCGCTTTCCGATGCAAATGCACCCTTCCCGGCCCCCCCCGGCCCCGCACGCCGCCCCGCCCCATCGCTCGGACGCCCCAGACTTGCCCTTGGCACTACTGCAGCTCCTGCAGCGACGGGCCCAGACCTGCCGTTTCGCTTTGTTCGGGTTTCCAGTTGAAGTGACAGGTTCTGTGCATTTGTGGGCTGCAAAATCGAACTGCCATACCACGTACTTCATGCTGTGCTTCTTGGCCAGATTCGGTCGAGCAGTAGGCTGAAGCCGCTGAGGGTTGCCACTTCACGCTAGGAAAGTTCCAAATCATCAACATTTTTTTATTGAATGAACCAGGAAGTCTCGTGGAGGAAGGGCGGACTTCACCGATGTGAGCCTCAGTTTTCATCTGCTCTCCCCTTGCAGCCAGGGATTGCACTGACTCCCCTGGCAACAACTCGATCTTCGATGCTTGAAGTTGATGACTACCCTCAAATCCCCGAGCGCCCAATAAAATCCTCCTACCTCGAAAGCCTGGCAACCGAGATCTCCACCCCAGTACCCTGAGCCCTGAAACCCCGAAGCCTAGATCTCAATCCCTGAAACCCGACGAGAACCCCTCCAAAATCCGAAGATCCTGAAATCCCAACGACCGCTCTCCAAGGCCGGAGTGCCAACCAAGTTGGAGGGCGCCTGGGCAGATATGCAGCTAGGATTTTCTTGCGGAGGTGATCTAAGGGATGTGAGCAGAGCATCAGTAACACAGCTGTTTCTTCCTGTGCCAGTACCGCTCCCGTGCTGCGGCAACGAACCGTCCGCTGTCATTTCGCTGTGTTGGTGCAGTTGCCGTTGTGACTACGGCAGTGCTGACGGTGTCGATGTGAAAAGGATGCCGGTACCCACGAGGATCGATGATCGTGACTGAGTGGGTAGTGGATGGTGCCACTGACGATTCTGGTCGTTGTGGTGGGGCGGTTGTGCGTGAGGGTAGCTAGGGTTATCTTCATCTGGTGGCAGGTGCTCCGCTGGCATAGTTTCTGTGGATTGTCTTCAGTGCGGCGGTTTCCAATGTCGGAGTCGTTAGCACAATGACCGTGACGATGATGATAATGATGATGATGATGATGATGATGATGATGATAGTAAGCGTCGATTGCGCTTGTGCCAGATCAGAAGGCTAAAGTTCTCGAATGTGGATATCATGCATGTGTTCGAGGATTTCTCCAAATTCCAGAAGTCCTTAGAAGCATCGTGCGAAGCCATGCTTTCTGAGTCGACGTGAAGCGAGTCAAACAAGAGCAGGGCAACCGAAACACAACGGCACGTTTCATCATCATCGGTGCGCTCTCTCTCGCTCTATCTCTCTCGCTCT
>CAJNDV010033806.1:14376-30133 GCA_905221635.1 Symbiodinium sp. CCMP2456
CTCTCTCTCTCTCTCGCGCTCTCTATCTCTCTCTCTGTCGCCTTTCATATGATCTGTCGGACCTTGCCTTCCCGTGCCCCGTGTTGCCAGCATCTCAGGATGCTCATCCACTGCTCGGGAGCCTGGACAGAAGTGAAGCACCATTCTGGGAGTTTCAGCATTTCAGCAGACTGGTATAGTATAGACCCTCTTCAAGCGTATCCTTACCATGAGGATCCTGTAATGAGATACGGTCCAGTTTGGTACGGGTGCTGAAGGCCCCACACTTCAAGTCAACACGGCGTATCTCGAAATGCTGAATGCTGAAGTCTGCAACGATTGTGTTTGGGCCTGAAAGACCGGCGATGCATTGCTGTTTCTGTGGGTGCAGCGGCGGTGCCCATTGCCGAGGCCTGGAGTGCCCGACATCCCTTTGCTACGACTGCTTCCCGCCGGACTTCCGCAGGGCCCAGGGCTCATGGGGCTTTCAACTTTCAACCTCTCGGGACTTGCGGTGTTTAGGGAACTTGCTTCCAGCGGGCAGAGCATTTTTGAAGTCTCCAGAGTCTGGGCGGAAGCGGCGATGTGCGTCTTGATGCGCAGGTCTATCCGCCGGACAGGTTCTGGGATGAGATGAAGAAGCGGGGATGGAATGTGACGTCCGGGGGCTTATGCACGTGGGCCGGGGACGAGGGATTGTCAAGTTCGTGCTTATTTTCGACGACTAGCCCTTAGCGAGTCTCTGATCGCTTCAGCCTGGCTTGACTCGGCCTGACTGCATGTTGTCTGCTGGGACTTGCTCCCCGCACAGCGACCGGATAGCAGACCCGAAGTCTTGGCAAGAGCATGTCGATAACAACTCACCCGATGGCACTGGGTTCTCGAGCCAGCAACGCCCCTCTAAGCTCCAACGAGGTAGCAGGCTTAGTTGTAACTTTTTGTTTTGGAAAAGTATAAACTGCATGTTTTCTCCTGGGTGCAACTTTTTCCTTTTCCTACTGACCCCACCTATGCCACGCACCACTACCCCACCTACCCCACCTACCCCCACTGCCCCAGCTACCGGGCCTAGCCCCAAACAACCCGGCAGTCCGTAAGAGGAGGGAACGAGCTAATTCAGACAATCATGCGCGCGTGGCCCAAGAGAAACCCTAAGGAGTGAATTCCCAAGGCGAAAACAGGAACCTTCGACCGAAGACGAAAGCCGTCAGGAGTGAATCAAGCAGGAAACTTGACCCAAGACGAAAAGCCTAATGAGAGAATACTCAAGACGAAAACCCTAAAGAATGAATTGAACAGAAAACCCTAAGGAGTGCATCCACCAGGACCCCGTGACCGAACACGAAAAGCCTAAGGCGTGAATCCAGCAGAAGACGAAAACCCTAAGAAGTGAATACCCAAGACGAAAACTCTAAGGAGTGAATTCCCAAGGCGAAAACCCTAAGGAGTGAATTGAACAGGAATCTTTTCCCGAAGACGAAAACCCGAAGGAGTGAATCCACCAGAAACCTTTGACCGAAGACGAGGACCTTAAGGAGTGGAGTCTCGGAAGCCCATTGGCCTGAAGTTGCTCGCCGCTTGGCGCTGCACCCGTGCCGAGTGCAATGGAGTCTACAAGTCCTACAAGCGCGTGCTCTCTTATAAGTGTCCGACCTGGAATCCTCATCCTGGCGAGGCGCCGGCTACCCTGCGCAAAGACCGGAAACTCGCCTTGAAGGAACCCCTCCTTCGGTGGCATCTCCAAGCAAGTCTTGACGGCCATCTACGATGGAACCATTGGAGAGGTGGACTTTTCTTCGCATAGGCTCAAAAAATGTCGACCGAAATGCGGCGGCCAAGAACCCGGCCGTTTTTGGAGCCATGCAAGGCGCTGAAATCTTCGCGCCCCAGGAGACCGACATCTGCAAGGACAGTCTTCCTCGCTTTTGTGATGCTTTGCGTAAGCCGGGCTAGAGGTTTTTCCCGGCGGAGCCTGATGATAACACGGTCATTCGCACTGGCCTCGTGGTGTCCATCGCGGCCTCTTCTGTGCAGCTGGCGGCCCACCTGGACAACACCCGTTTCTCTGCTGTGCTCATTGAAGTCCCTGATGCCAGAGGCTACTTTAAGTTCCCGGCGGTTGACTTCTACGGGTATGCGACGAACTTCCCTGCTACGACGGCGTTGTGCGAGGAGTTGTTCAGTGCGCTTTCGAGCCTCGGCCTCCCTTGGGTGACCATTGGCGATTTCACTGCCATCCGGAGTGAACTCTGGCCTGTGATCGCTCAGGGCTTGGCTCTCGATGCAGAATTTGAGACGCATTCGGATTTGCCGGCCACTTGTACAGGCAGCCGGTGCATCGATTGGGGGGCGGCGCACCGGCTTTGGGCCACTCGTTTAGTTCACAGGCCGGGCATTGCTAAACACCTTTTGCTCGAGTACCACTTGGACCTCGTCACATCTCGCGACGAGAAGATCGGGCAGCGTGGCAACAACTTGGGACGTTGCGGACCCGGAGATCATCGAGCAAACCTTCGCCGGTCCTTGGAGCTCGCTCGCAGGTGCTGGCGACCTTCCTTGAACAAGGTGACATGCACCAAGCATGGGCTTACATTTCGGACGCCGCGGAACAGACGTTGGCCTCGTGTTTTGACGCCTCCTGCAGCAGAACGGCCCCGAGCACTAAGCGAAGATGCAAGGTGCTGCAAGGACGAAGTTGCAAGGTGCTGCAAGGACCTTGGTCACATGGCTTTTTGGGAGCCGGAGCCGGCTCTGCCTTCGGCGCCTTTTGCGTCGAGTGCAAGCTCGCCGTTGCCCTGGTGCGGAAACTGTTCGTCTCGAGCAAAAAATGCGCTGGGACAAACGGCGACGTGCGATGGTTGTGGCCTGTCTCTCCTTCCGTCCACTCTGAGATGCAAAAGTGGAAGTCGCAAGAGGGGAAAAGGCTCTTGCCAGTGAGGCCCGACTCACTTTGTCTGATTGCGCTCCGGTCAGGCAAAGCAATAAGACGGCGAGTCCTTCTCATCATGCCGTTGATTTTCAGTCAGATGCTGGCGCTTGCTTGTCCGAGGCTGACATTGATCTTGCCGTTGGTGCTGAGGATTCTCCCCGCGGTCCTCGTATTTGGACCTGCAAGCTGTGTTCTTGTAGGTCTGAGTCATGCCAAAAAGGGCCGGCAACGTAGTGACTTGCGTACCCGTCACTTGGCCAGCAAAAGCACGATCGACGACATCCCGCAAGGGGGAGAAGTACCCAATTATCCCGGTGATTAGGCACGTGGATCACTATTTTGCCATTAGCAAGCCTCCCAGGGGTTTTCCCACGTCTTGGTTAGCAGCAGTATGAGGGATCCGATTGGACAGTGGTCTCAACATCGAGGCGGAGGGGGAGATGATCCCAGCACTCCTGTCCGCAAACAATTCCCGAGCGACGTCGACTTGCTTCTCATGACGGCCAAGACGTCCAAATCGGTGCCAGGCTCCTGTGCTAGATTGCTGTGAACATGTGGCTCCACCGGGAGCCGTACGTCAAATTTCAATTTCGAAGGCGAGCGACGGATTCATGACGATGGCGAGGTGAAGAAGCCGTGCTTCGCATACAACTTCCCGGACCGCCCACGGGAATACAAGTTTTGCTCAGTCAAGATCGACAAGAAGAAGACGAAGAGTGATGCCCATATAACTTGGTCAATGAACAACAATTTGCAGCAAAATCACAAGGAAGAGGTGAAGAAAGCCATGCAACATTTCAAGAGCATTGGGCATAGTGGCGCCCGTTCGGGTTTGGGTATCAGGAAGACCTTCACTGTTTGACTGGCAAGAGCGCTGGAGGGCTCGCACCGTCGATGAGACGAAGTACTTTCTTTCCTGCATCAAGTGTCTGCCACACCCCAAGCCAGCTTGAACTGCAACTTTTCGGTCGATGAGCTCAGGCAGTCGGCGCTCATGATGAAGAAGGCTCCAGGTCGTGATCAGTGGACTTTGGACGAATTACTCCGCCTGCCGTGACAGTGGTGGCGGGGCCTGGCCGACTTGTTGCAGGTCATCTTCAAGATTGGAAAAGTCCTTCGCTCGTGGTCCTGCTGTTCGGTGACTTTGATCGATGAGCCGGAGGTGGTCTGGCGCCTTGCTTTGAAGATTGTCATCAACGTTTGCGGCGTTAGATGGATCAGTGGTTGACCCACTAGACTTTGAGTGCGGTCCTGGCTTTTGAGAACAGCCCCGGCGCTGTCATCATATCCAAGGATTCGACAAGGTTCTTCGACAGCATCGACCACTCCCTTCTCGAGCTGACGCTGCGCCACTACGGGACCCCGCAGGCGTTCATTGCGACGTTCGTGGGCTTTTATGCGGGGGATGCGCTCTTTGGTTTACAGAGGGTACTGTTGGGGTTCCACCTAATCCAGCAGGCAATTCTGACCCTAAACCCTAAACCCTATATACCCGAAGCGAAACCATAAGAAAATTCAGCAGGAACCTTTTCCCGAAGATGCAAACCCTGAGGACTGAATCCAGCAGGAACCTTTTCCCGAAGACGAAAAGCCCAAAGAGTGATTCCAACAGAAAGTTTTCCCGAAGACGAAAACCCGAAGGAGTGAATCCAGCAGGACATGTTGACGCAAGACGAAAACCGTAAGGAGTGAATACCCAAGACGAAAACCCTAAGGAGTGAATCCATCAACAACCTTTTCCCGAAGACGAAATTCCTAAGGAGTGCATCCCGCACGAAATTGAGCCCAAGACGAAAACCCTAGGGAGAGAACACTCAAGACGAAAACCCTAAAGAGCCAATGCCCGAGACGAGAACCCTGAGGAGTGAATCCAACAGGAACCTGTTCCCGAAGACGGAAACCTTAAGGAGTGAATTCGCAGGAACCCTTGACCCAAGACGAAGACTTAAGGCTTAGTGAATCCACCAGGAAATTGAAGCCCAAGACGAAAACCATAAGGACTGAATTGCCAAAGCGAGAAACTCCCGAAGACGAAATCCCTAAGGAGTGAATCCAGCACGAAACTTTAGCCCAAGAAGAAAACCCCAAGGAGAGACTACTCAAGACGAAAACCATTTCCAGTGAATACCCGAGACGAGAACCCTGAGGAATGAATTGAACAGGAACCTTTTCCGGAAGACGAAAACCCGAAGGAATGCATCCAGCAGGAACCTTTGACCGAAGACGAAGACCTTAAGGAGTGAATCCACCAGGAAATTCCAACCACGAAAACCATAAGAGCGAATACCCAAGACGACAACCGTAAAACTCTAAGGAGTGAATCCAACAGCAACTTTTTCCCGAAGACCCAGGGGAGAGAATCCTGCAGGAACACGTGGCCGAAGACGAAAACCCCAAGGAAAATCAGTTATTACACCCTAAAATGTTAGTGGCTGTGTGCTGAAGAAACCTAAAAAGTCATAACCAAGATGCCTGTTTTGCAATTCTCTGCAGAGATTTGTTGTTTTCGGAGCCCAAAAGAAGTTACAACTAAGTCATTTGCTGAAAAAGCTGAAAGTTACATTTGCAGAAAAGTTACAACTCAGTGTTCTACCCTCCAACGAAGCCTCAACACCAAGAGACGAAGTGAGAGTCGAAGTCTCCGAGGCCTGCCAAGATGGCTTTCTTCAAGTGCAACAGCTGCCGGACTTTGGAGGAGCAGCAGAAGCGGCTCAAAATGCGCCCCACGCGAGCTGTTGAAGACTTGGTGCAGGGCTTCAAACGTTTCGTGTGATGCTCTCTTTAGCCTTGCGTGCTTTGGGTGGGTTGTGTGTGGGGCTGGAGGTGTCTGCAGCCGGGGTGGTCTTGAGTTTGTGGATGCGGCATTCGAATATGTAAAGACCGACGTCCCCAGCCAGGCGAGCGGAAGACCTTGCCGTTCAGCAGGACGGCCAATGCACATCACACGAGATGTAAGGTTGATGGCCTCTTCTGGTTTGCCTGTGAAACCTCCACCCAACCCTACAATCACACAGACCTAAACCCGACTAAACCCTATCTTTTGGTCAGGCTTGTTTTTGTCTTCGGCCCACCTCTTGTTGCTGTACTTGAAGATCGGGTCTGCTCCGTTGGATCACACACGGGATGGCCAGACGCATCTTTTCAGCGAACGATTCCCACCACCCATATTTCTTTGAAGAAGCAAGGTTCCCATCCCATCTCTGCAGAAATTGTCAGAACTTGTTAGTATCCTATGAGCCTCCATTCCACATCCTGCGAACCGGTTGACGGCCCCATTCTTGTGGATTCGGTTTTGTGAATTCTGCATGTCGTGCTTCATGGCTTCATGTCGTTAGGTGCACCCTACACGGCGAAGAGATGTTTCTGCCAGAGCTCGCAGCTCGCATTTCACGGCTCGAACACCAGCCGGCACCGAAACTTGTTTGATTCAATCGCCGTGCTCACTTTCCCAAACTGCCTCTTGCAGTCCAGGATGCAGAGAAGAGGGCCGCCCTGGAGGAGAAGCGAAACCTGGCCGCTGTGTCCCTTCGGCATGTTCTGTGTGCCTGGTGGTGCCAGGCGTCAAGCCATCATAAACGTCGAGGGAAGCCATGTGCAAAGCGCAAACAGAAAGCCCAATACGGCGTCCGTGCCAGGAAGAAGCGCAAGATGGATGAAGAGGTGCCGGAGCCCTCTGCATCCGGAACAGCCCAAGTTTCGGGGAGTTGGATTTTTGTTCAAGCTTCCATGCGGGTGGAAGGCTTTTCCGCTTGACCTGCAGTGACCTGCAGGCCCAGCGCCGGATGCAAGAGTACAAAGTGCAGCATCAGCAGCCCGGTTCCCCGTTGCCGCGCAGGGTTTAGGCTTTGCGAGGGGGGGGTGCCTGGATCAGGCTCCACTGAAGAAGGTGCTTTTGAGCCGTACTTGTCGTGAACTGCTCTAATCCGACGCCCACCGGCCGCGGACCGCCAAGAGTTTTTTCCACCAGTTAAGAGCAGAGCCTGTATGGAGAAGGCCCACGACACCGCATGTTCCGCCCGCTGCCGAGGCAGCGAGTGGCCGAGGAGATCAGTCACTGGAGGCCGGGGCCAGGGGGGAGGGGTCTTCTCTGCGAGTGTGTGCGTCCGCGAGTCCGCCCGAAAGACGTTGAAGGCTCGATGCTCTTCCGAGCCTAAGGTCTCATGAGCGGTGCGCCTTCTTGCGCCCACCGTTCGACTTGGGGCCTGGACTGTACCGAAGTCTGCACTTCGGCATGTCCTAAATAAAGGCCGCACAAGCCTTGAAGGCAGCCTACCCAGAAAGCCCTTTCCAAATTTCTAAAGGCCCTCCGTAAGTAAACCCGGAGCCAGGAAAACCCCCGAGCCTGCTCCGCCCGAGCCGCCTCGCCCCGAGCCGCCTCACCCAGCTGGCGGGGCCGGCCAGGGTGCGCCTGGAGCGCACGGCGGAGAAGCTGTGGCCGAAGCAGTTCCGACGAATGTGGCGGGGTGCCCAGGCGTAGATTTTCGGATTTTCCGGATTTAGGGCTGCTCGGGCGAGGGTTCTCCGTGGTCACCAGTCTCAGCAGCTCTTTCGCCTTTTGCCAGGCTGGGTCGGTCTGTTTGCTTTGCTTGCGCCAATCATGTTTGCTTTGTCCATTTGCTCGGTGCAGCTGGCGGCAGCTGGTGGATCCTAACCCTTTCAATAAGAAACCTCTTGCGAGAGTCAGAAGCACACCTCTCAGCACCTCCCAGACGGTAGTCCGAGCAGCTGCAGCAGCCATGGAGTGCGGCGTCACGTGGCTTCTGTGGCTCTGCGGCTGGTGGGGCCTGGGGAAATTCGCGTATGGAGAGCCTGGACCCTACGTGCTCTGCCTCAGCTTGGCCTCGCACTTCCGGATCCCGCCTCCGTCCCTTGGCCTCGACACACCTTTCTTTCTAGAGTCTTGGCAGGAAACGGCTTTGGGCGCTTTGGGCTTTCAACCGTTGATTTAGACCAGAGGTTCGGGCAAGTTCCCCCCTTGCTGGATGTGCTGATGACCTTCCTCGTTGGCCACAGCACGTTTTACGCCGCGACCTCGGCCAACCGGGTGCGTGTGCTGTGCAAGAGCCCCGACGGCGTGTGATGGCAGCATCCCTTCAATGTGTTGTGCTATCGAAGACTCATCCCGGAACCCAGCCAGGCCTGCTGTTTTTGTGGCGTCTTCTTCTTCACCTCGCACTGGCGATCTTGCTGGCTCCTCTCCTCGGTGCCTCGGGCGAAGCTTGAAGTAAGCTGAGCTCAACCCGTCAGAGCTAGGTTTCGTCGTGTGCATACGCCGCGTTTCGCCTGCCCTGCGTTCTGGGTTTCGAGGTGTCCTGCGCTGTGCTCAGTGCGCGGCGCTGGCGAGCTCTGTCGCAGCTCGAGTGGCCACCGCAGCCGCGGCCGCCCCAGCCCTGGCTGACGCTGCTCCACCCCTACCTCTACTTCTTCTTCTCCGAGGTGCACTCTAAGTGAAGCGAAGCGACTCCACCTAGCGGCGCCCATATTTACGTCTCGCTTGGAGGTGCCGGGGGAGAAGCCGCAGGGTCCGATCCGCCTCGAGCAGATCCGCCCTTCATCGCTCGAAGCGCCAATCGATGTCTGGTGGCCGGGAGTTCCGGCACCGAGGGATGGATACCCTGTGCTGTGGCTCGGCCCCGGGATAGACTAATGGCTCCTCGTCCGAAACTCCCTCAAGTCGCAGCTCTGTCCCAGCACAGCTTGGCGATGTGCAGGTTCCTGATCCATGGCGGTGCCTGGCGAGGTGGCCACAGGCGGTGCTCGCCACAAGCACCCCTCCTCCAGGTGGGACGGTTGGGGCTCCAGAGGGCCATCGTCCTTTTTTAACACGGCCTTTCACCACTGCTAACGTACTGGGACATTGTGTGTTAGCACAGGAGGGGTCGAGCGGCTGTGCAGCCGAAAGTCCTTGACCCGGAGCCCCATGAAGACCAGAAGCTCCCGCGGCCCATTCGCAGACACATTCCGAGTCGTCCGTGCAGGCCCTAGCAGCTGCAGGATTCTTGGTCGTCAGCTGCGAGTACCGCCGGCGGAGGGGTGCACAATGGCCGGTACAGCTCGAGGACGGGGACCATACTCCTATCTTGCCTATCCTGCATAGTACGCGCGGCAGATCCCAGGGGTTCCTGTGGATTCATCGCTTCTGGCAGGGGTCCTCAGGTTCTCAGTGCTTTGAAAATCTGAGGTTTAGTGAGGCAACGAGTTCCACATCGGCTTCCAAATCTGCAACATCAAAGCCCAGCCAAACAAAAATCCGATGAAGAAAGCCACAACGTAGATCCTCTACGACCATTGCAACCACCCTGTTTTTTTGGCGGAATCTTGTCCGAGGACTGCAAGGCTGCTCTCGAGTGGCTCGAAAAGGAGGGCGCCACATTGGGCGCTGACTTGCCCATCGTCTCAGATTCTCACAGTGCATAGGGCTTTCCCAGCAGCCAAGCTGCTCGCCGCAGTAGCGATGAAAGTGATCATGGCTGAGACGACGATCATGGTGGTGATGATGAAGATGTGGTAGCGATGGCGGTGACAGTCAGGGTACGGCTGTGGAAACAACGACGACGAAGATGACAATGATGAGGATGAGGATCAGGATGAGGATGCAGATAACGCTGTGGTGGGATGATGCTCATAAAGGCCATCATGGTGTTGCTGCGGCTGATGATGATGATGATGGTGACGATGAGCAGGAGCAGGACGTCAACCTTGACAGCGACGCGAGCATGACCATGTCTCTGATCGCGATCGTGCTGCTGCGAAAGATGATATTGATGATGCGATGGCTTGATGACCACAATGGGTTGCAATAGGATGGCGCTGGAGATGTGACAGAGGTGATGGTGCAACTGAGGTTAGTTGCTCTTGTTCGTGTTCTTGTTCGGCATGTTTAAGATATAAGGTATATGATGAACCGGAATCGCCTAAGGGGGGTCCAAGATATATGATGAATGCCAAATGAGGGGGCGTGTTTCAGATATATAATGAACCGGAATCCCCCAATGGCAGGGCGTGTTTTTTGATATGTGATGAACCGGAATCGCCAAATGATGGGTCTGTTCAATGTGTATATATATATATAAGTTTAAATAGAGTATATGTAATATATATATATATATATATATGAAAAAATTCCATATATGATGAGGGTGATGATGATGATGATGATGATGATGATGAACCGGAATTGCCCAATGGTTGGGAGCGCGTTTAAGGTATATGACGAACTGGAATTGCCCAATAGGGGGGGTCCTTGATAATTGATGAACCGGAATCGCCAAGTGAGAGGGGCATGTTTAAGATGCATGATGAACCGGAATCGCCCAAGGGGAACCGGAATCTCCAGGTGAGGGGGCGTGTCTAAGATATATGATGAACCGGAATCACCCAAAGGGGAGGTGTTTAAGATATATGGTGAACCGGAATCGCCCAACAGGCAGGCGTGTTTAAGGTATGTGATGAACCGGATCGCATTTTTTTTCTGGGTATTGTGTTGGTTGTTATCGTTGTTTGTGTGTCATTCATTTTCATTGTGTTTTGTTTTTCCAATGGTTCATGTTGTGATATTCTGGTGTTTTTGACAGATCTTCGATTTGTTTTTTGGGTTAAGCCCCACACCCAGAAAATAAAGGCGCAAACAACCGACAAAAACAGGATGTGACAAAAATAGCGATGGCCATGGAATCTGGAAAGCACCTGGTGTTCAAGCAAGAGGAGGCGGATCTGGACAGCTATGCCGAGGGGATGACGTTGCCGAGTGTGATGGCCAGGAGGATGCGAGTGGTGGCGACGATGATAACGGCGACGAGAAGAGTTCTGGCGATGATGGTGGTGATTATGATGGTGGTCATGACATGATGTTGCTGCTGATGGTAATGTTTCTTGACGAAAGTGGTTTTGGTTGCCATCATGATAGCGATGATCAGACTGAAGATCATACTGTGAGGATGTGTCTTGTTTTTGTGGTGATGCTGCAGGCAATGGCAAGGAGCTTGAATCCGAAAGGGGGTGTTCACACCAATGGTCTTAGTAGTGCTGGATGGGAGAGTGAAGCGGTTTGCGTCCGATTGCGGCACCAGCCCAGGTCTGATGTCTCCATTTCCGGTGCTTCAGCTGGCGGGCACCTGGCGGCGCTGCTTCTGGCAACTCCGGCCGAAAAGCTCTCGAGCCTTTGTAGAGATCTTTGCTATCCGAGACCTGAGTCAGAAGATGTTATAGACGCTTTTCAATCGCTCAAGCAACTAGCCGATAGCCTTGTGCGTGACTTAGCGATACTACGCTTGGCTCTCCCTGTCTCTCCTTGGATCCACCGGGTGTGCAAACAAAGGCCCGAGGCGCCTCTGCCATCCGCTTCCGAGCCGTGCTGCTCTGCTACCCGGCCCTGGATCCGGCGGATCGCACCGGTGCGACTGTGAAGTTCCCGTGTCGGCAATCAAGTGAACAATGACGGCTGCAAGCCCCGACTAGCAAGATCGAGAAGCGGGAAGGCAACAGCCATATGTGTTACTTGATATCTAAAGTCATAGTCGCGTATGTATAGGCATGATATGCCTTTACCTATATGCGTCCACCCTCAGGGGTGAGGGAGGGAGGGAGGAAGCGAGCGATCGAGTTAGTTGGTTGGTCAGCCAAATAAAGTCAAGGCAAGGTAATTTCAGATAAGTTTGACAAGGTGGTCAAGATAACTTCAACTAACCGAACGGTGAAGTAACATAGAATAGAGCAACGCAGTGTAATCCTAGAAACTCCCCGCTTGTCTACTTCTCGAGTCTCTTTCAAGTGGTTTCTTTTGTCTCTCCAACATTCAACCGCGATTCAATAACCTTTCGATTGGTTTCCTCCAATTTCTCAGTTTCTCCGTTTTGTCGATTTCACCACCTAAGGTCACCCTTCTCTTGTAGTATGCTTGGTGTCGGGCGTGGGATGAGTTTCCTGGCATGGTTTTTCGAGGCCTGGCCGGGGAAACTTGAGGAAGACGGCTTTAGGTCTGATATTTCATTCTGCTGCTACACACGGAATCTCCGTTCCGTGTTCGCAGCGCTCGAAGGTTTTGTGCACTGCACGTACCTGCTTGTAAGTCCCACGTTGTTTCGCGTGGATTGAAATGATTGAAAGCTATCGGAAGGAAGTCGAGTAATGTTTGACAGTCCCGCAGCGGCCCTCTTGAAAGAAGGTGTTCGTCCTCTGGTGCGATCGCCAGCTCTGGGCATCTGCCGAGCCTTTGGAAGCGCTGAAGGCTGCGAGTCAGGAGCTTGCAGGCGCCTGGCCACCCACTTTGATCATCCACGGCGAGCTGGATGGCGTGGTCCCAGTAGCCCCTTCGGTCTTGTTGAGTGGCTCGTGTGGGTCTTTGCCTTCCTTGCGGGTGAAGTTTGGGCCAGAACCAGAATCTTTCACTGCCAGGTTCTACCAGCTGATCTTACGAATGGTATCTTCACGCCTGAGTTTTTTTCGGGTGCGAGTTTTGAGCACCGCATCTGAGCTTCGTTGCCTGCAGCAGAGTATTCGAAACAAATTTCCCACTGACGGGCGCTAAACCGAAATCCTGCAGAAACAAAACCAGACTGCCGCTTCCGGCCTCCGTCACTCGGCGATCCCTGAAGTTGTCCGAGGAGCACAGCCGCCAGTTCTTGACACAGCTTGCAGCCAGAGCCGGTGCTCCAAAAGGAGGAGAAGAGTGGCGAAGTAAGGACAGGGTTCCAAACCTGGGATTCAAGACAGGGGGTGCGGCATAGGGCCCTTTGGTGGCTTCTGAATACGTGGAGCCAACACAGGCTCTCGAAAACTTGTCCAGCAAAGAGGACCAGCTCTTCACCGTCCCTCTCTCTCGACATGCTTTCGAGATCGCCACTGGCGATCTGACGGCAGCGTCCTTCGATGCTGCGATCACTTGGCTTGCCCGCGTGCGAACTAAGGAGTAAAACAGGTGCAGGTTTCAGCCGCAAGAGGCCTAAGCCCTAAGCTTCGCCTTCGAGAGAAATCGCACGTGGAGACACCACAGCCCTACTCGTAACTGGCTCTACAAAGCTTACTTTACTAACCAACAGGAAAGATGGAGTGCTTGGCTACGATCCCCGGCTTCCAAGAGTGCCTAACACTACTGGTGTGATGCTTCAAGCTGCCTTATAGAGGAGTTCCATCTGCATAGTCTAGGGTGGTTGTATTTCGAGGAGCTGCGGCGGGGGGTCATCGCTAAGGCCCTCCAGCCGCCAAGCCAGAGCTCACAAACTTGACACTGAACGCTCAGGGAGCACCATGTCAAGAACAATCAGAAGGACAGGGACAATCTTCAGCAACTGGAACATTTTGGGCAGGCAAGTTGCTTGCATGAGCAGAGCTTGTTTTGAGGTTCGTCAGCAACAAAACTTGTAGTCAGAGTTCAACGTTCTCTACTTCTGCGTCAGTGTATGGCACCTCGCAGTAACCACCTGGTCTCAGAGTTCTGGGCTTTGGCGAATGAGCCGGGAGTACCTTTCTCCGAATCCCTTCTATTGGCTTCATCTTCCCCTAGCGCCCTTAGGCTCTCTGACAAACGCGATGCGATTTGGGTTTTGGGGGTACGACACTGCTCAGTTGAACTCCGGATCTGCTTGAAGAGCCCTTTACATCCTCCACCGGCTCTAACAGAACTTCCCCCGACTTCAGCTCCATGTCTTCTCGAAAGTCTCCTCCAGGAGATTGGCAAAGCCATGCTTGGCAGGACGGCGGTGGGAAGCTAAATTGGGTCCAGACTTGCCTTCGCTGTGCAAGGAGAGGTCAAGAACCGCTTTTTGGGATTGTTCCATCCCTCGTGTATTTATTGAGCTTTGGGTTGGTTGCTGCTGCCATTGTGGTTGCTGCACATGCGACTGCAACTGTGATGTGCTATGCTAAAGGATGACGATAATCTTCGGATTTATCTTGTTAGTGCTGCTTTAACAGGCTGTTCCTGGCGTGCGTACTCATGGTACTTCTGATTGTTGGGGATTCAGCAGCCACGGTCCTTGGTGACCGCTTCGTTTGCGCCCGTTTGTTCTGAAGCAGAGCGAGATTGTCATAGGAGGTCCAAAAGCGGAGCCGACGAACCGAAGGAAGACGGCAGCCGTTCAGTTATGCGTTCCCTTCGCAACCAAGGCTCTAGGCTCCAACCCCCACGATTCCGCGCGGATTGTCTCTAGACAAGAGTTCGGGCAGTGTTGATCCTTCAGCTGCCTCTGCACAGACTTCCTACCTATATGTCAAGGCCAGATGACAAAGGGAAGGAGAAGGAGAGGGAGAGGGCGCCGGGATTGCAAGCGCCGGGGCACTGAGGCCATGCCATCCGTGGAGTGGCTGATGAGGAGCTTGGAGACCTGCTGGGAGCCCGGCTATAAGGAGCCCTTGAGAGGCAATCTCAGAATCTGACTCACCCTTCAAGGCTTGTCTGAGTTTTTGTGTGTCTTGCTCCGTGCCGTACTCGCAGCGCTCGTGGGTGTAGGGCTCAGGACTAGGAAAGGATTTGGAAGAATCATGGTCTGGGTTCAGCTTGCAGCTTCGGCGAGCAGGAATTCAAGTTCTTCGGAAAGCTTTAGCCCGGGCCGGGTTTCATGGAGTTTCGTTCGGTCCTTGGGACTCAACGAGTCGACAGCATTAGGGATGAGTGTTTGGAGCCTGTGAGAGTGCTAAGAAGCCTGCTCTGTCGAAGAGCTTTTCACTCTGATTCCGATGCTGGTAATGTGCCTGAAGGGACCGGCGCCTCCCAAGGTGACAAGTGTGGCAACCCTTGCCACAAAGCCGGGGGACCGAAGAGCAGAGAGGAGAGGTTTGAACCAGTTGGGCGGCTCCCGGCAAGACTTCAGACTAGTATGAGTAGATATGAGGAGGCTGCAAGGTGAGCGTTTTTTGGTTCGGGGGCTGAGTGGCTCGGTCCCGGCAATCGAAGAAGTCTTTGAGGCGATTTCAGCGGGGGGTAGTTGGGCCGTTTTTGGCCTGGAGGCTGGAGTTTCCTAGTACCTGGGATTTTCTGCTCTCGACATCTCCTTTTCGAGCTCTCTTGTGCTTGCTTGTTCCTGACTTAGCGTAACTGCAGCCAATTCAGTTTTGCAGCAGAGATCTTCCATTCCCACTCGAAGCCATGGCCAAGAAGACCGCCATCGGAATTGAGACTCGGCTTCCGCATTTCGGGAGGTTCCTGCAGGTTTCAACTGCACAGTGCGCCGACAATTTCTCCGCTAGCGCGAGAGCCCCCTCGGAGCCGCTTCGGAGCTCCCTTCTGCTTCCCCCCGCAGCCAGCATGCGGTTATGCAGACAAACAAAGCATTGTCCAAGGCCAGGCTTTGGGATTGAGTTTTCAAGTTTCCGGTGCAGCCATGCCGCAACAGCGGCAGGGGGGAACAAGAGGGCAAATCAACATGGCAGAAGCAAGCATTGCAGAGGGAAGGGAAAGAACAAGAACCTAGTAAAAAAGCAAGGACGCGTTACCTGCCCCGCCACCACCCAAAATAAAATCAAAGCGGGACCATCAACGAGAAAGTTGCCCTGGACCGGGAAGGGGTGTACGTAGAATGTAATTTTCTTACAGCTGATTTCCTGGATCTGAGCTAAACTCCCCGGATTCCGGCCTGGCGGATATCGAGCGGCTGGGGGGCGGGGGGAGCCGTTTTTGTTTCACGTTTCGTTGTCGGTGGCCTAAGGCCGAGCTAAGTTAGAGGGTGCCAGGTCAGAGGCAACCAAACCTTCTACTTTGATCCTGCAGCTCTGAGGATCTTGGCACCACGTACAGCTGTGTCGGCGTGTGGAAGAACGACGGCGTGGAAATCATCGCAAATGATCAGGGCAACCGGACCACCCCTTCCTACGTGGCCTTTACGGACACCGAGCGCTTCTTGGATCTGTTTTGCA
>CAJNDV010033807.1:0-23778 GCA_905221635.1 Symbiodinium sp. CCMP2456
AGTAATAGTAGTACTACTAGTAGTAGCAGTAGTAGTAGTAGTAGTACTACTACTACTACTACTACTACTACTAGCAGTAGTACTAGTAGCAGTAGCAGCAGCAGAAGCAGTGTTCGTGATACTATAGTTCGTGGATTCCGTCAGGAGTGAAGCGGACTCCGTATATGACTAGTAGGCATTGAAAGGGCGGAGATTCTATCGCAGCCATTGAAATCCATGGAATGCTGCCAAGACACTGCAGCTGCGGTCAGCTCTCCGTCTAAAGCACGCGTTCAAGGCTTGCAAATTATGCTACACGAGGTGGGCTTAATCAAGATTTGTAAGAGGATCTAGGGATAACAAAGAGGCGCTGCGATGGGGACTGGATAGCATGGAACACAGGCTGTCGTCGCATCAGCAATGTTGGCATTGGCATGTGCCCTACGCTGCACCTGCACACGTCCAACGAAAGCTGTTGCGTCTCCGAAGCTCGAGTTGCCATCAACTCGCAAAACAGCCTCGTAAGGGAAACGGATACACGAACAACAGTCTCACAGACACACACGCACACGCACACACAGAGAGACAGACATACTTGGAACAGAACACGGGTACACACACACACGCACACGCACATTGACACGCCTATACACATGTGGGTACAAAATCATACATATACATACCTAGACGACTGCCTACATGCACCCATGGAGCCCATGCCTGTATCCATCCGCCGGTACGTTAATTAATCTACACTCCGAAACACTGACACGTCCACTGGTCCATACATTCATCCGCCCACAAGAATGTACCAGATTTGATCCCTGCACACCATTCGAGAGCTCCCTTACAAGCACCCCGTTGCCTGTGTTCGGTCTTTTTGTACTGGTGCAACAACTACGCACTCCGACGATAGACGATAGACCCCAAGCCAAGCACAAAGGGCCACTACGACGCTCTGGGGACCTGCCAGGATTCGCATCCGAGTTTGAGAAGCCTAGATCCGGCTTCTTGAGTGGCTGTTGGCTGGATATCGCACACTCTGTGGGCGTGTAGTTTACAAGGCAGCATGGAGGGCCTGAGCCCACCGGAGGCTTGCAACCTCTCAAACTCGGCCCTCCCGGCAAAACATCTTCAAGCCACCAGTGGATCTGTGTCCGAAGCGCGGCCAAGTGGGTGCAGGGCTTCCATGCAGGTCGGGGGCCTCTACTGGAATCGTCGAACCAAAGTGCAGCTAGTGCCAAAAGGGTCCTGACTTCACTGGCCATTGCATGCCCTCGCCCACCACCGTGCTAAACTGTGCACTCTTTGTGCCCTCGTGGGCAATGCCAGCATCGGAACATGAATTCGAAGAAATTGATCAGGCTGTGCCTTCAGGCACCCGAGATCCAATTAGCTCCATGCTTCATCCCATATGACCTTGCAGACTTACTCTACGACTAAACCGACTCTGTATCAGTAGAAACCCACTACGCTCTCTCTCGCCCTCTCTCGCTGAGAGTCTCCAAAAAAAACATCACCTCACAGCTTTGGTCTTTGCGGAGGATCTGTCCAGCGGACTGGCCTCGCACTGAAGGGTTTAAGGGTTTAATATATAGGGGCCTAAATAATTACATATACTATTTTGGGGGGTTCCTTATTAAAAAGTATAGTATACTGAAGAAACAGCCAAGAAGAAGCCATCAAAAGATCGCATCACTTAGGAACTGTGTTTAGGTTTAGGGTTGAGGATCCATGCTTGACACTCTGACCAGTGATCCCTATATGAATCTAGGACGGGCCATTAATCAGCGGTCTGCATGACATAGAGCTTTTTGGTAATCGGATTCTCCTGACAAAATTCGGTCCCATCCTCCTTGGACAAGCAGATGATGAAAACCTTGGAGCCTTACCTCCCACACACCTCTGAAGATGTAAAGATCCGTGTCGGGTAGCATCAGCAATCTCGGCTTGCCTCAAGACTCTCTAGAACCGCTTTTGAACTTCGATATATTTCACACAGTTTCATCAGCCCGCAAAGGGGCGCTTACAGCATCTTTTCTACAACCCCTTACGATAAGCCCTAGCATAACCCATAGCGTAAATTTATCCCTGAGTACCCCTTGCCTTACATTTAGCTTGAATTATAACATCGCTCAAAGTAACCCTTACGGTAACCCCTCCTCGAAGCAGATGAAGAGCACATGCTGGGTGCCCTCGAGCCGCGCGAAGCTGAGAACCTGACAGGTTCAAGGCTGCGTCCATGTTTGTTTGTATATATGTATACACAGTAGATATGTAGTAGAAGTATCAAGACATATTGAAAAACGTGTGTGTGTGTGTGTACATATATATATATATACATGTAAAGTCGAATGTAAGCAGAATATTTTAATCTGTACATATACATCTATACTATACTCTATATGTACACACATGTCTGTATATACATATTCGTAACATATATGTATATATATATATACACATGTGTGTATATATATATATATAAGTGAATTCTCACACACATGCTTCAGCCACAACCACAAACCGAAACGAACGCAGCCCTGCGTTTTAGCGAAAGCTAGGATTCAAGTTGCACAGCACGGCTTTCGCTGTACACAATGGGTTGACAAGCCACAGCTTCCCATAAGCGTGGCTCTGTAGCATGAGGCGTTGGCTCAACAATTCAAAATCTGCAACAAGTACTGGATTACGCGCCTGTGCTGTACAAGCACCACTACAGAAGGTTGGCAAATAAGGCATCGGGGGCTTGTGTTGTACAAGCACCCCGCGTGCTCTCAAAAAGTTGTCTGTCGGGCCTCATTGGGTAGCCAGAACCACCTTCGCCGCCTGCACTCTCCTGGAGCCCTCCGCATGCTGCTTGGCCTTTACCTTCAGCTCTTTCCTTAACGTTGGTCTTACAAGGCAAAATCTGCTGCTTGAGAAAATGGTCAGAGTATGTCAGAGGGGTTCGCAAAAAGACTGCAGACTGCCCAAGTCGCTCTTGGCACGCTAGCTTCGTACCATGGGCTTGCTTGTCCAACTGCTTGGGCAACCACTTGATCGCTGCTTTGGTCGAGTCGATCACCATCAGCACGTTGAACAGGGTCATCAGAACGAAGCCCACTAGCCCAACGCAGAGGAATGGCAGGTCGCCACGTCCGTGGAACACCATCATCGCAGAGAGCGCTTGGGACACCCATGTGTACCCGCGCACGAGCCACATAGTCAAGAGCTGAACCAGCACGATGGCCTCGCACAGACAAGCACTACAGTAGCTGAACGCGAGATGGCACGACCCGTACATGCAGCATCGATTTACAGCTGGGCTTGCAAAAATATCGTAAAGATCGAGCCAGTGTGATGTTTTTCAATAGCCACACTTAAACAAGCAAACTGCTGCGCGTCAGCGGCCTTATACCGCAAGAGGTCCTGCGGAAAGGTCTGTGTGTCTAGGCTGAACTTGTAGCAGCTCAGCAGGTAGCACATGCCACCGGCAACGAGCAGCGACCACATCAATACATGCAGTGCTCTCAGGGTAGGGTAATAGAGGATCATCGGCAGCGTCAGCATCATGGAGAGCATATGATGCAAGCAAACCATGACAATGAAGTATTTCTTCGGCAGCTGCACGCCCAGGCTTTTGAAGCTGACTGGGAAAAATGTTCTCAGAGTGATTTGCACGCTGTCGTAGGCCGAGTATGCCAGATCTCCCACGGCACCGGCGTAGAACAGGAACTGTCCCACAGAACCTGCCGAGTCCCAGCCCAAAACAACCACTGGAGTTAGGGCCAGGCTCATCACGAGATGATGGGAGCAGATGGCAATCACAAAGCAGTAGCAGTCAACTATGACCGTTTCATCCGCAGTGGTTGACTTGCTGTAACCGAAGTTGTGCATCATGTTTCGCTGCAGTGGGATCATTCGCGAACGCCATGGCTGCCTGTCAACCCAGCTGATCAACTGCTTCTTGACAAGCTCGACCAAGCCTGTCTTGTCAATGTCTCAGAAAGCTTGAGCTGCGCTACAGGCTACATAGCAAGCACCTGCTCACCAAACATGGTATATTATCATATATCTGTATATGTTTTCAAAACAAAGTGTATTTTATGCACGACTATTGTGGTTGCTATTAAAATATTCCCCGAGTTCGGTCTAGGCACAACCGGTTATAACCGCCAGACTCACAACAACAGCGATCACGAGCTTCCAGTGCTGGAGCATGATCGTGTCCATGGCTGACATGGGGCTCAAACTTGCCAGGGCTATTCCAACCTTGAGGATCCACAAAACTGCGCTGACAGGAAACCAACTGCATCATACTCATCCATACCCGCGAGGTTGTACAGACAGGCTTTTTCGAGAGGTCTCTTTATGAAGCATACAAGACTACAGAGGGTGCTCACTGCGACGACAGATCTGACCATCAATGCTTCTCCCAGAGTTACATAGAGCTAAACATTCTAGTTTAGTATGAAAGCTCTGACAAAACCTGTTACAATCGAGTACCTCTGGGATAAGTCGTTTAGGACACTTCCTTGATGAAAACAGGAGGTGGAGTCAGTGTACAGTAATGTCGACGTCACTGAAAAGGGGTTATTAATCGGGAGTGTCTACACGTAGCCCTTGAAAACCGCTGCTATAGCCCTGGAAAAACCCAACACAATACAAACAAGCTGTAAAAAGCCACTGAAAAACCACTTAACACCCTTGCAAAGCTCACTAAACCCTATAATTACCCTGTACCCTTTTTAAGAATAGTCCTTATCGCGAATTCCTGGCCCATCCTCCCCCCCCTGCGGGAGCTGCGCGCCTGCTTCGGCCGAAGCTTCCGGGATTCGTTTCGGCCCAAAGCCTCGCCTTCCTTCAGCTTTGGCGGAGAGGGCTTTAGGGCCTTGGGGCTTTATGGGTTTAGGGTTTAGGGTTTAGGGTTTAGGGCTTTAGGGCCTTGGGGTTTAGTGAGGGTAAGATGGAGAATTTGGGGTTGTGGGGGGTTGAATGCTTTTAGGCTTGAGCAGCTGGCTGTAATTGCCAGCTTAGCCTGAGGGTGTGGAGTTGAAGGTTCGTTGGCATTAAGGGTCTCGGGTTTCGGGCTAGACTATGGTTCTCGTAAGGAGCCCTATTGACGCATATCTTGGGTTCGCTTAGGAATGCGGCAACTGGTCTGCGAGCCGAGGAAGGGACGACGTAGACCGGGTTTGAGCTGATGTTTGTTGCCAGCAACGCATCCTCCTGAACCTTGCGAGGAAGGCATTCCCGGGGAAGCTAAACAAAAACAGCTCCTAGTATATGATAGTCTACTAGACTATAGTCTACTATAGCATACGATAGTAGAGCATACCACAGCATATAGCGTACTCTAGCAACGGGTAGTATACTCGAACAGAACCTTCTGATTGCGGCAACAGCCGGCCCTCCCGGCCTCCAACTGTACGTGGGCTCGCGAGATGAAGCTCATGCAGGCCGTCGACTGACGCAAGCAGCCCTAAACCCTAAACCGTTTAGGGCTCTTTAGGCTGTTGTTGACGCCTCTTTTTTTTGGCTCCCTGCAGGGTTGAGGATTTAGGGTCCAGGGTCTAGAGCTTAAGGGCAATATCAGGGGGGTTGGAGAAAGATAATGGGGACTATAGGGGCATATCATTCTGCAATTGAATATAATAGTATTGAGGAAGCTTAAGAAATAAAATATAAAGAACAATTATATAAATATATGTAATGCATATGTATATATATATATATCCACCATAATTCAAGCAGGGTCAAAAAAACGCTGTCTCGGCTAAGGCGGCTGAGTCGCAGCCGCGCCTTTGGCTTGGTTCGGGGGGGCCCTATCAAGCTGCTTTTTGCTTGGCAAGTCACGACGAGGTTCCACTTTTGCAGAAGGCCACTTCGTGGCAAAAGGCTTACGAGACGACAGGCTTGCTAAAAGCTGCCGGAGCTGGTCGCACAGAGACGAAAAAGGCTCTCAATAGTATGCGGATAGAGTAGAGTATAGTAAAGTATAATATCTCATAATATACCACAATATAAATATGCCCACAATATAAATATGCTCGTATAATTTGTAGAGCAGAGTTGAATTGAGTAGTACAGTACAGTCCAGTACAGCATGTAACAGTACATATACATATACATATATATATATAATATGTAGATAGTAGAGTGTAGGGTAAAAGAGTACGACTGCTCTATGCGAGTTGGCAGGTCTTTGCTCGCGCCAGGCGGCGCTCGCTGCGCCGGAAGCCGGGCGTTCGCGTCAGGACCTCCTGAAAGCGATCCTCGTAGGGCTGGTACGCAGCCACTGCTGCCTCATCCGAAGTGAGTAGGAACTGGGATGAACATCGGGAAGGCATCTGAGTGCCACTACCCCAACGGATAACAGGCAGCCTGGAGAGTGCCTTCACCTCTGTGAAGTGGACGTTGAGGTTCGTCCCGGTGTAGAATGGTTTTCCCATTGCCGCGTCCCCCAGAATCAGGAAAGGCGCCTTTTTTCCCGCGGGCCCCGGTGCCGGTGCGGCACAGACCGCATGGGTCGACGACCAGAAAGACGCATCCACCCAGCGCACCGTGGTCTCTGCCGGATTCAGGAGCTTCTCCTGCAGAGAGGCTGCGGCGGCCAGCATCTGAGGGATCCAACTCGGCCCGTCAGGAGAAAAGCCAAGGCGAGAGAACTCGTTTTCCAGGGCTGCCAGGATGCTTTCGCAGGGCTTTGGCTTCCCTCGGCCAAGCTTCTCTTTGGCAGCCTTTAGCTCCTCCGGAAGGCCCATGAACCACAGCCAGCACAGAGGCTTCGGGGGAGTTGTCGTTGCATCCTGCGCCACGCGGAGGACGATTCGATAGGAAAGGGAGGATGGGCTGCATTGCTCGCCACAGGCACCGGCAGCGGCGGCGCTTCGTGCACAGAAGGTGAGATCCACAGCCGCCAGCTGCTCCAACTCTTGGATCTTCACACTGGCGGCTGACTTTCCTCGCGTGAAGTTTCGCATCTCAAAGACCAAAACCTCTTCACTCTCGCCCACATGAAGATCGCAGGACATCTCAGCACGAGTGGCGTCGTCCAGCGATCGCCGGCCTCCTGCCCATAAGATCAGGTCCCAGTCTGCTTCGGCGGCAATCTCCTCTGGGCTTGTTTTGCTTCCAAACCGAATGCTGTTCGAAGCTCCCAGTCGCCGCCATTGGTCCAGGAGGATCGACTCGATCTCTGCCAGAGCCATGCCCGACTCGAATCGCTTGGACTTTGTGTGCTTGTTCAGCAGAGCAACCTGGCTTTCAAGAGTTTCAACTTCGTCTGCTCTCACACGAGATGCACTCTAGTCACAATGCACTATGATTCGGGGCCGCGGCAACTTGATCTGAGCTAAACTAGAATCATGCACCCTTTTCAAGTGTCTGCATGTGTCGAGAGGAATCCTTCACGGGCCTATCTCAATGGTGTGGACCCGCTTCACTTGTTTGCGAGAGCGAAAATCGCAGCTGGACTTGCCATCTACACCACAGCTCTAGATTCTAGACCCAAGCCCACTTCAGCCATCCAAGCCAAGCAGTCCCAACCGGGTACTGATTCGGGCAGGCAACTGTGTGGGCATCCAGTGTGATGCGTACATTCCGGCGGGAACAGTGGTCTTCTTCTGCCCTCTGCTCGAAAATGACAATTTCCGGAGCATCCTTGCTGCGAATGAAGCCCGAGGCCTTTGCAGCTTTGGCTGCCACGGCTCCGTTGCCCGCAGCTGATCGCCGAACACGGCGTGCATGCCGCAGCATGATTAAGTTTGCTGCCCAGAGTCCCACAGGGCCAGCACCTGCGATGGCGATTCGCCTGCGCCGTGTCGCTTTTCCTGGTGCTTTCCCACCCCTTTCGACTTCTGAAAGACCTGTGCCCACCAGCTCGCAAGAATCTGTCGCGACCGGAGGGACGTCCTCGACGTCCTTCGCTACCCGTGCGGCTGTTGCACGTCTGAAGGCCTCGAGGTTCACTGAATAGCGGCACTGGCCCAGGGCCTTCTGTCGCCGCTCCTCCTGCTTGGCCCGTCTTCGAGCAGCGAGCTGCTCCTGCACCCTCTTTTGCGCACGGGCGACCGGGTCTTCTAAGAGTGAGCTCGTGGCCGCTCTGCGCAGGGCCCCCGCACGAGGTCTCCGCTTGAGGAGCCCTTGCGAGCGAATGGCCGCCCCCTGCGTTTCCAGCTCCCTCTCTTGGTGCTCACATCCGTCGAACTCGTCGCCACTTAGCTCCTCGAGGGGTGCAGTGTCGCTACTTGCATCGGAACTCTCTGCACAAACCTCACTGTCGGAAACCACAATGTCGGAGTCGACCTCTTCCGACTGAGCAACGGTCTCCGAAGGCTCTGAAACGATGCACATCTCTAGCATTCCACTGTGCACCGATTTGCTGTGGCCATGCCTTAAGCATCCACGAACGAAGCCGCCAGCAACTTCATCATGTAAGTCGGCAGCGGAAGCTACATCGAATTCTCGAGCACATAATCGCAGAAGTGGAAGGACTGTCAAGCAGCCGGCTTGCGTCGCAACAGTCTTCGTGACCTCTTCCGAGATCTTAAATGCCAGGGGTTGAAGGAATGCATATGCAGCATATGCATGTATGAAGTGTGAACCTGTTTTCTGAATCCAGGTCTGCAGTAGCTTTTACGAGTGTGCGACACCTTCAAATTACTTTAGTTCTGGATTCCTTTCTCGACGAGGCCTTGGCCAGAAGCGTTTCCAGCTCTTTTGCCTGGTGCTGCCGACCTGCACGACGCATGACATCACGAGGAACCCGTCTCCCAATGTTGACCGAGGGATTGCTGATGATTCTTGTCTAAGAAAAGTCGAGCCGAGAAGGGAACTCTTGCTGAGAGTTTTGTAGCCTTCGAAAGTTGAGGGCAAGCACAAGCTGCCTATGACCAAAGGCTCGTCCTCATCGACGATGAATTCCCGGACCTAGGATCAGCACAACATGTCAGACCGCGCTGCTGTAGGGATGATCCTCCATGCGATGCGGGGCCTGACTCTTTGCTGATGGAAGCCGGGGCGTGCTACGCCACACTGTATGTGTATGTGCAGGACAGGGTGCGGGATCCACAGGCAAGGATCGCTACTGTGCGGAAACAACCAACCCTTCGTAAGTTCACAGCACAGAGAACGAGTCTATCACGGGCCACTTGAATGACATGCGGAGTCCGAGCTCCCGAACCAAGAACCCTAAACCCTAAACCCTAAACTCTAAACTCTAAACCCTAAACCCTAACCCCTAAACCCCGAAGCACCAGAACCGGGTGATTGAGGCGGCAGGCGCTGGGAGAGAGGTTGGACAGCTCCTCGCCTTGGCGCCGGGCACTGCATGACCCATACGTTTAGGGGTTTAGGGTTTTGGGTTTAGGGTTTTGGGTTTAGGGTTTAGGGTTTCTATGAACATACGTGTTTGTGGTTTAGGGTTTCGGGTTTAGGGTTTAGGGTTTAGTGTTTGTATGAAGGAACCCATGGTAAGCCATAGTACAAGTAGGTCTTCCCTGGACTCGATAGAGGATATGTGTATGCATGATATACGCATGTGTAAATCACACACACATGTATATATATATATATATATGTACACATATTTTGAACTAACACCACTTTGCTACGATGATTGTCATTGTGGGAGTAGTCAGACTCAGCTTGAAGGAAGCGCTATCAACACGATAAGTGTCACTCTTACCATAGTATCATCATTGCTATTTCTTTGTGCCTCCACTGCTGAAGCTGATCCTATCACACAGTATGGCTCCAAAGTTTGCAGCACCGTAAAGCAAAGCACGAAGCTTGGAACGTGGAAACCGGATGATTTCTGCCGGCTTTCCCATCGTTCAAGATATGGGATTGGGGATTACGATGCTCGGACTTTGTCGCTTCTGCATTGCTAACCCCCACAAGTCAAGGGGCATCAGCCACCCAGCAACACCTTACCCCTATCCCCCAAAACCCTGAGCTCCTGAACTTGGTCCAAACCCTCATGCCTCCAACCTAAAGACCAGAGGGCCCCATTTCGTCTCCCCACAACCTACGTCCCAACCTCTAACTCCTAGCCCCTGTGTCCTAATGTCCTACTGCCACAACACCATCATTCCGATCCTCTTATTCCTATCCCTAAACCCCTTCTTTCTATCCCCAAAGCCCCTAAACCCAAACTAAACATCCCGATGCCACCCCCCACGCCCTCAACCCCAAAGCCTCGTCCTTAAAACCTAAAAGCCCTAAACCCTCATCCTCGGGTCCTCAGGTCATAGACTGTTTTGAATTTAAAACCTAAATCCTAAAGGCCCTAAACATCCTGAGGTCCTCAGGTCATAGACTCAATGTCAGGGGGCTAAGTCCCTCCACAAAGGAGCAGCGCAAGACCCAGGGGCAGCTTCCCACTCGCTCCTTTGGCAATTTGAGGGGCTTTTTTCTGAAAAATTCATTCCTGGGAATTTAGGGTTTAGGGTTTAGGGTTTAGGGCTCTACTTCTGGTTTTTGGAGGATTTTGAACCCTTGTTTCCATTCTGCACAGCTGCCCAGCTGCTTTCAACCTTATGCTTCGGGGTTTAGGTTGGATCATAGGGATCACGTCATAGGATTTAGGGCCTGGGATTCGAGGCTTGGGATTTCGATGCTGATTGATGCACTCTGCCTCGGGGGCCCTTCTTCTCTGGTCTTGAAAGAAAAGCTGATTTTAAGTCACGGCAAATTACAAGCCATGGTTTGTAGATTCGGTTCGGGCTAAAGGGCTCGGAGCTTATTGGGCTAGTGGCCGTTAGATTAAACTTTCTTAGTCTTCAACTTGCAACCGACCCGCTCAATTTGACGAGTCTTGCTAGCAAGTGACACCTGTTAGCCTGAGCCTGGCAGCGTGTACCATCTGCACAATCACGTAGCAGATTCCCTGACAAATCAAAACCACTACAAAAACTAGAACATACTATAGACATCTACTCTGCCAGTATACTCTAGTCGTCCACTTTCACAACATAACCATACCTATATATATATATATACATATATATATATACCCCCGCAAGCCCGAAACCCACGCTAGCCGGGCTCCTCTCCGAAGTCCAGGACCGCTGTGGGCGCTACGGCCGCCCCGAAACTTTCCACCGTCGCCGCCCGGCTGAAGCGAAGGCGAAGGAATAAAGACAGCCTCGGAATGGAATATATATATATATATGTTAGTGTAGTGTAGCATTGCAATATGCTATCATATAGGGGCTTGGGATAAAAATAACCACATCACTCCTCTGACATTGGCCCAACACCTTTGACGCCTGAACCCCAAAACCTCAATTCCTCAACCTTGAATCCTTAAACCTTGACAAACCTTCAGAACGCACCGAAGTGCGTGTTTGAGTTTGAGCCTGGCGTTCATGAAAGCTTCGGCAACACCGGTTCCTCAAGAAAGCTGAAAGTTGCCCTAAATAGTCGACTTAAGCACGGTGTAGGGTGAGGGTTAGTGTTAATCAAGCCCAAAACCCTAAACCCGGCAACCCTGAACCCCAAAACCCTAAAACCCCTGAAGCCCTAAACCCTCAAACCCCTAAGACACCCTCCATTCTGGCTGCTTCTGAGGGCCAAGCTCCCCGGTCTGCGAATACGGGAAGCCCACCTGTTGCGGGTTTCCAAACCCGAAACCCGTAACCTTAAACCGTGGGGCATGCTTTACAGTTGTTGAAAACTGATTCACTATAGGGCCGTAGCCTAAATTTTACAAACCTCTAGAGCCAGCCCTTGCACAAGCCCCTAAGATCTAATCTCCGTAAACCTGTAAAACTACAGACGCCAAACGCTGGACCTTGAACCCTAAACCCCTCAAAAAAAGAGACATTCTCCCCCTTAAGTCCCATAGATTTATATACTGCGATATACACCCTCTCCCTATTCCAATATCCCGGAAGCCTTGACTTCATTGAGATCCGGAGGCCCAAAGCCCATAAGCCCCCTTCGTCACGCAACAAATAGTCTCAAAGCTCCCCGAAGCCCAGAAGCCCTTCAACAAAACGGTTTCGTTTAGAAAAGATCCTAAAGCTCGAACACTCTTAGATGCCATTGAATTCTTGATTATGGGCTGTTTTAAAACGGTAGGGTTGAAGTTTAGGGTTTAAGGTTTAAGGTAGATACAGGGGGCTCAAGGAACAGTATTCCTTTCCTTTAATACGATTATAGTATGATATACACCACAACCTATTTCGAAATATTGGGGGCCCTTCTTTCATCATTGTCATACTTGTTTATTGTGATGATTATGAGTGGTGATACTATTATCAGCCTATTATCAACATTCTTCTTGTGATTGTTGTTGCTACTATCACCACCACCACCACGACGACGACGACGACTACTATTACTACTACTACTACGAACCACTACCACTACTACTACCACCATAATCAAAAAAAGGCCCCTACCTTATGCCCCAAGCGCTGCTGCCTCGGAGTTGAGGTCCAAGGCCATGGACTCGCCACGAGCCAGGATGTGGCCGTTCAGGGTGATGGGGTTGTTACCTGCGTCTCATAGGGGTCAGAAGGGGGTTCCTTAAAGGCTTTCATTGGGGCCCCTTTGAGGTTCCTTTAGAGGGTTTCATAGGGCCGCTTTGGGGCTCCTTCAAGGGTTTTATAGGGCCCTTTCGGGCTTCCTTCGAGGGCTTGATAGGGCCCTTTCAAGCTGCTTTCAAGGATTTGGATTAGTTGGGGTTTGGCACTGGCTTACTCAAAGGATCGCATCTTGCGGGGGGCGTGCGTGCGGTTGTGGGTTGATGTGGCCTTTCGAAGAACATCGCACGAAGCTGGAGGGCCAATCACAGCCAAATCGGAGCATCCCGGACGGCTGCAGAAGCAGGGATCCGGAATCTTGACGAATCAGAACAAAAACCCGGATTTCTGTGGGAAAGGATTCAGCTGAGTCTTCAAGCCGGCAAGGGTTCATACGGAGCATGCACCCTCGCCACAATCTGAAGTCCCGCCGCTGCTGACAGGGTATCTCCTGCTGGTAGGTTGGGTCACATCTCTCCAAGAGCTCAGCTCGTACAGGGCATCTGCAAGTAAGGATCCAGCAGAATATGAACTCCGGCTTACAGTATCCTCCACAGCATCCTCAGGAATTCTGAAACCCTACGCTGAGGGGCCTTTCGCCGAGATCTGTATGTCGGAGGGCCCGGGCGCCCAGCTCACCTCTGCTTGAGATCCCGCTCTCTGCGGGTTTAGGGTTTAGGGTTTAAGGTTCCACGGAGGCCCTTGGATCTTGAATCTTGAAAGTTCAGAGGCGTCATGCAACCCAGGATGCTGTGAGGGGCTCAAGGTGGGGACCCTGGAATATCCCCACCTAACTTCTCCTGACGGAGTTCGGTAAGCATGCTTCATCTCGATCTGTTTGCTGACCCGAAGGGTCTCTGCGTGCGAGTGCGCAGATGTATATGCAAGTTTCGCATCAGTCACCAGTAGTAGGACCCAAAGCATCGGATGCCTGGTGTCTACTCCATAGATACTCGCAAAACTTCTCTGGAGCATGTAGCAGCAAGCCTAGACTCTCTCAGGAAATGCACCGCAACACCCTGAACACCCCAAACCCTCCGCAGGCGGGGAGAGGGGCGGGTCGAAACTCTTCTCCCGGATCCTGCCTCGAAGGAGAGTCTGGAGACGCAGCTGTTCAGTTCCGGATTCTGCCTGGCTCGTGTCTTTGAGCTCGGAGCGAAGTTGCGGCAGCATACGCTATGATACGCTTACTAATCTTGATTTCAGCCCAGACCTGCATTAGGAGTGCCATCCTGAGTCGCGGACAGCCAGGACTGAAACAAGTCCGGCTGGTATTGGCGTCCAACTGGCCTCAGTGTCGCGCATGTCCCGAGCTCTGTCACATTCACATTGGCACCACTGTCCCTATCGTGAAGTCAACTCCAAGCTCCCGGCGCAATGAGGCGTCCAGCCACCTGACAGAGCCAAGCGCGTAGCTTCAAGGCAATGTTTGCGGTGCTTTCCACCCGGGAGAATGCTGCTTGCCTAACCCATGCTGGGGCCTCGCCAGAGACCATCAGATGCAGAAACCTCCGCTGCTGTGGAAGGTTGTCCACCTTCGGAGGTTCGGGCGTGGTTTCACACACGCCGGCTTCGGGTTGAGAAGCTCATGTAGCTTGAAACCGAACGCACTGTCTGCCGGATCAACCTCCTGCCAAACTGCAGGGCAAGTCGCAGGAGCCCTGCGAGGTCTCAACATGAAGCAGAATGACCCAAAACCCCTGCAACCTCCAAACCTTGTTTCACCCCTGCCACGGGAGCCTGGAGGCCATCGCTCGAAATGAGCTCCAGAGAGAACGGCGAAGGACCACTCGGGGACGGCCCTGAGCCCTGCGCTTTCTTGGGCTTTCTAGTGCTTTATGCTTCACAGGGTTTCTAGGTTGCTTTGTGGTAATTTGTGGTAATGTATAGCTGCAGGCTTTTTTTGTTACGGGTTTTGGGGTTTGGTACTCGAGGTGCAGGATTTTGGTTTGTTGCGGACTCTGAACCGACGTGAATCGAAGTTGAGAGGTCTGATGACGATGACTCCGTGTTTGCAGATGTGGCTCTTCTATCAGGACAAACATTGAAACTGCCAGGGCCGCTACTGCGAGGGAACGGGATACTCGCCTGAGACATCTCCTGCGAGTTCAGCTGATCCACGTAGCCACTGTTCTGACCTCGATGGTCAGACGCCTTTGGATGCTTTGGCTGGTGCGCAGCAGCTGAGGCCACCACAAGAACTCGTGCCTGCCTCGGGCCGTGGATACTTCTCGCCGAGCTGCCGCAAGGATCGAACCACCTGCCCGGGCAGCACATCCAAAGGCAGTGCACTGAGCCATTACGCAATGTCACACGACCATGTGCCCTAAAAAGAGGAGTTTCTCTACAGGTCTCAAACCCCCAGTGAACAAGCACCTGGAAGTCCTGAGCTGTGCACCGCAAACTCGGCCTCAACGAACTTCGGCCGCAAATTCTCATCGTTAGCATTCACGCAGCGGATGCCGAGACCCGACAGGTCCTGGCCACGACTTGGCTGAACGAGTGTCTTCGTCATGAATCCTACGCATCCAATATTGGTAGGTTTCTATGCAAAGTTAAGATAAGGCTCTGCGCGTTTGGGGAAAGGACATACAACATGCTACAATGCATTTACATGTGATGGATCCCGCCGCAGCTGCAAGTAGAGCAGTAGTCCGGCACTTGCACTCGTAGCTGCGGAGAGTGGCAGGACTATTGACTAGTGGTTACACGAGCTTCTCCTGACGATGGTTCTTGACAAGATCCACCAGTGCTGATGTGCATGCGTCGGTGCGTCTCAGCGCCAAGTGCCGCTTGCAATTCCTCTCCGCAACTCTTTGCTGGTCCTCGGCCAATCCCTTTGGCCATCCGGCCGTCTTATCTGCTGCGTTCACCTGGGCCGTGGGGATGGGCTTCCGAGTTTGGGATGCAGATGGCTTCAGGATTGAGGCATAGCCGGCATAGAACCGTTTAGAGTACTTGCTTTCGGCGGCATCCCAGATGTAAAGCATAATGGACCCCCCAAAACCTCTTCCATCCAGCTGGACTGATGCTCAGGGTTTGTCCAGGCTGGTATTTTGGTTTCGTCTGTATCGAATTGCTACGTAGCTCGGCGATTCCCTTTGCGAGCTTCTCCATTTATTGTCTTGACAGATACAAGGGTCCAGGGTATGACGGGTATGAGTAGGAGTTGACACAAGTGACTGGGAGTGGAGCAGCAGGCTTGCTGTGGCATCGGGGTTAAAATGCCGATGCCTGCTAGAATGCTCAAGCTGAAAACCCTTTAAGCCCCAACCACAGCCCTACTAACCCTGGGTGCCGGGCACAGCGCTCAACTGCTCCAGGCGAGCACGGAAGCAGCTGGGTCTCTATTGGATAGGCGATGCCTTGGCCGAAGGAAGGGCTCTGCTGTCTAGGGCTTTGGGGCTTTGTCTGGGTTTAGGGCTCTGCTGTATAATTTGGGCAACTCCTGTGGCAAGTCTTGGAAAGGTTAGAAGAAATTTGCCAAAGACTTCTGACAAGCTTGCAGTCACCAGGAGCAAGTTGCCAGCAAGATCTGATCAGCCCTGAACCCTAAACTCAACCCTTAACTTCCTAAGCCCTGGAACAGGGAAACCCCTCAACCCGTAACCCCCCAGCCCTACACCCTAAGCCCTGGACCCTTAGCCCAGAAGCAGCTCGCTCAAAGCAGCTGACTCCGAGCGTCCCACCGCCGGGCTTGGAAGGGTCTGCTGTGGCCGGTGGGATGGCTGTCAACACCTCTAAAATGACCATGCCAAAGCTGTAGACCTGACCATGGGCCGATGGGCTGGGAGCGTGTCGCTTTGAAGGGTAGCATGTCGCATTGAAAGGTTCGGCGTTTTGGGGCTTGCTGAAGAAAGCTCCCGAGGAACGGAATCTCTCTCTCTCTCTCTCGTTCTCCCGGGCATGAGGAGCTGGTCAGTTACCAGTTCACCAGCCAACTTATCTCCCTCTCTCTCCACCGTTTTCTGCTGGGCTTGGGGGATATTCGAGATCTCGCCACCTCTCTCCCTCGCTTTACGTCTCAGGTCTCTCTCACGCGCAAAGGCTTTGTTCTGCGCTAAGGACCCACATCACACCATCACTGCCTCGCCTCGCTGAACTCGGTGACCCGGCCCGTGCGGGCGTAAATCGGGCAAGCATACCCGGGAGTTCCGCTGATGGTCTTCACCTCTCAGGGCGAGCTTTGGCGCATGTTGGATGCCACAATCAAGAACAGAATAGTGATATCGGCCCCGGCGACTTCTATCACATGGCACAACGATCAGCTGTCCATGCCTACCCGTCTCATATCCATCCCTCCCACCTTATGCGGTTCCTACACTCCAACCTACATCAACACCTGAAGCCGAGTCTGAATCTGAACCCCAAACCCAAAACCCTCCAAAGAATAGCCTGACCAGCCCTAAACCCTCAACCCTAAACCCTAAGGCCGAAACCCCTACAAACCCCCAAACCCTCAACCCTGCTTAAACCCCAAGCCTAAACCCTAAACCCTAAACCCTAAACCCTAAAGCCTAAACCCTTTAAGAAGCCGGCCTTGACGTGGCTCCCACTCTGTCCCTGCCCGGAAGAGGTGCACGAGAGCCCGAAGTCGGCCATCTTCGCTGTTCCGTGCCTTGGGCTCTGCAAAGTAGGGCAACGCCATTTTAGGGCTTGTAGGGTTTATAGGGTTTAGGGATTTAGGGGTTTAGGGGTCAGAGTTAGCGGTTTAGGATTTAGGGTTGAGGGTTTAGGGTTGAGGGCTGTGGGTTCAGAGTCGAGGTTTTAGGGGTTTAGGATTTAGGGTTGAGGGGTTTAGGGATAAGGGTTGAGGGTTTAGGCTTGAGGGTTTCGAGTTCAGGATTTACGGGTTTAGGGCCTAGGGGTTTGGGGTTCGTGAGTCGTACTTCTTTGCTCCAACCTACCAATATTCTTCGTTACGTGCTACTATGTTTCCATCACCAAATGACATATGTCTGTATGTATGTATGTATGTGTGTGTGTGTGTATGTATGTATGTATGTATGTATGTATGTATGTATGTATGTATGTATGTACATATATGTATTTATGTATGTATGTATGTATGTATGTATGTATGTATGCATGCATGTATGTATGCATGTATGTATGTATGTATGCACGAATGTATGAATGTATGTATGTATGTATGCATGCATGCATGGATGTATCATGTATGTATGTATGTGCATGCATGTATGCATGTATGTATATGTCATGCTCGTCCGCCTTGAAGGTTTTAAAAAGGCTGGCCCTTGGCCCCTGGAGCGCAGGTGCTTTAGAACATGCTGGGGTGGCCCCTCCCCACCTCCCACCTCCCACACTTCCTTCCATGAGTCGTTAAGGCAACAAACCCCTTGAAGCCGTTGAAAGTCCTGGCTTCAGTTCCCCAGCCGCGAATTCCTGTCGGCAGCACTGGAACCGTCTTGCCAGCTTCTGAAAAATATGTAGTCTCTCGCCTCTTGTGAAGGCTGCTGTCTCTCTGAGCTCAAGGCCGATCTAAGAGGATGTTGGCAGCTTTGATGTCCTGGCAGGGCTGCTGCTGTCAATGCAAGAGCTGGGCCGCCTGTCACCCGATCAGGGTCTCTACTACTGTATTTCAAGATGGGGGCTTGACGATGGACGTCGACGGACGCCCTCAAATGAGCTACTGCAGCTACGAGAACCAGACACCATCGCTTGGCACCAATTCTCGCAGCACCTTCGGGTTTAGGACCTAAGAAGCTGAGGCTGCGGCTCGATGAAAGGCTTTTGGCTTGGAGTTGTGCATGTGTGAGAGGCCCGAGGCCGCGTCTAGCAGTGCGCTTATCCGCTCATACCTGAGCTGAGCGCACCCCAGAATCAGAAAAACTCTCAGACATCTAGGTGAGTTCGAAGAGCAACAAAGCTGAGCTCGAGGCCAGATGAAAGGCGTGGGATTGTCACGCCTGCGGCTCTTCAGAAGACGGTCGTAGACATCGCCCCCGGTCATGAGCTCGTAGACTAGGTAGCGGAACCTCGTAGATTCGGCATCGCAGGACAGGTGTTCGTTGAGATGTGCAGCTGAACTGTACAGGCTTTATGAGCCAAACCGACCTACATACATACATACATACATACATACATACATACATACATACACGCATGTGCAGCCTGGGAAATCTCTGCACCCAAAGCTTCTACATTCGACTTCCAGGGTGGTCTCGCCCTCGGATTTCGGAAGATAAAAAATTTGAATACCTCCTTAGGCTCGAGTCCTAAGCTGTGAAGGAAAGGCATCTAATCTAATGATGCAAAGGCCAGACCAGGGTCTCGGGCTGTTCGTGCTTCCCCCAGCCGATGAGAGTCACGAGGTTCGGATGGCGAAACCTCAGACGCCATGGCCACGAAAAGGGGCCGTCGTTAAGCGCTGAGGCGCTCTTCCGAAAGCTGTTCTGTTTTGAAAAGGTGAGAAAGAAGCCTCAGCGCGGCACTTGCTCAAATTCTTCACCTCCTCCTCGAAACCAGCCATATCCTCTGTCCTGGGAAATGGTGGGGCTTGAAGGGAACTTGGGCCAAGTCGAGCCTGCTCCGCGTGGAGCCCCAGCCCTTCCTGTCCCTGCTGTCAGCCAGCGCGAGTTTCGCCCAAACGAAATATACAGAAAGCCGTCCGAAACCTCAAATCCCCCTCCCAATGCTAACTCCCCCAAATGCCAAACCCCTAAAACCCTAACCCCACCACAAACTAGGGAAGGAGCTGCCCGGCAGCGCCCAGTGCACCGAGATCGATCATCTTAATGGCGACTTCGGAGCCATCCTCAACGGCACCGAGAAGAGCAGGGAGGGCACAGTAGACTAGTAGGGGGAAAGCAGTCACAACATGCAAGAATAGGAAGAACACGCCACTAACAAGCTAATAAGTCTTTGCTATCCACATGTATGTAATATGTATGTGCGTATGTTTGTGTTTGTGTTTTCTTGTATCATACACGAAAAATACTGCATGCATGTATGTATGTATGTATGTATGCATGTATGCATGCATGCATGCATGCATGCATGCAGTATGTATGTATGTATGTATGTATGTATGTATGTATGTATGTATGTATGTACGCATATATGTATGTATGTATGTATGTATGTATGTATGTATGTATGTATGTATGTATGCATTTGTGTATATGTGTATGTAGAAAACACCATTAATAACCGCAAGAGTAATCTTGATGGATGCTCAATACTGAGCTAGATCGGCATTGCTCTGACTGAGGCATGCACAAACTATCCCTTTCCTGCCTCCATCTCCCCTTTGAAAACAGCGCCATATGAGCCACTGCCCAGCTGGCGGCTCTTGCTCCAGTCCCTCGTGGCGGCTTTAAGCTCCTCGAGGCGCGGCACAGGGCAGGGCCAGCCCATACCGAAATGATGCCAGGAAGTCCATAAGGGTTGCTAGAAGGGGTACTCTCATGGGCCCATACTGGGAATCAGTGAGAGGGTTGCTACAAAGGCTATCGCTTACGCATCAGAAGAACGTCAGTGTTACAACAGCTTGTGGTTCAGAACCGATACTAGCCTTGCAATCAAACTGTTCTTCCAAAGCTTGCGGCAGCGCATATTGGTGCTACTGCGGGGATGTGTTCTTGTGGGCTTTGGGGATTAAGTTTAAGCTGAAGGGGGAGATTGCGCATTGAAATTTTAGATGTGGGCAGAGCGAGAGGAAGATTTGGATGGAACTGAGACAGAACACGAAGGTAAACTAACGCACAGACAGACAACACACACACACACCGACAGGTACATAGATACATCGATACATAGATACCATTGTGACATCTTACATACATACATGCATACGTACGTACATATACCTTATGTAGATAGATAGGTAGATAGATAGTTAGATAGATAGGTAGATAGATGCATAGATAGGTAGATAGATAGATAGGTAGACAGATAGATGCTAGATAGATGGATAGATAGATAGTTAGACAGACAGACAGATGGATATTTAGACAGATAGGCATACATGTACACGTATGCACATAGGCACGCATGCACATATCGTGTATGAGTGTAGATGCAAACGTGAACACAAACACAAACACACGCACACACTGACAGACACAGACACGAACCCCCGCCGACATTTTGCATTTTGTCTTATCATATCAAATGACATTATTTACTCTATTCGATTCGATTCTACTATACTAGTTTAGACTATACTATACTATACTATAGTGTACTATACTATATTTTACTATACTAGATTATGCTAGGCTATACTATACTACACGGTACTATACTATACTGTACTATACTATACCATACTATACTATACCAGGTCATATTATACTCTACTGTACTATACGACAGTGCTATATTGAATTAGATTATACTCTATTCTGCTACATTCATTCTATTACATGGAATTCCAGTATAGTACGACAGTGCTATATTGAATTAGATTATACTCTATTCTGCTACATTCATTCTATTACATGGAATTCCAGTATAGTATAGCACAGTATGTGGTATTATACTGTATGATGTTATACTTTATTAAGCTATCTGAGATTACATTAAACTTTATAAACTATCTCATGTAAGATTAAGCTCGACACAAGTATACATATATAGAAATAAGATACATACTGGACCCGAGCCTCGTAATTGTAGCGGATAGCAATTTCAGCGAGCATCTCGCTCACCCGGACCGTTGGCCGACGCTGGGACTCCGAGACCATCGTCACCATCCTCGGAATCAATGTGATAGGACTTTTGGGTGTATGTTTTGTTATAGTGTATGGTAGTATGTTTGAATTGTTCTGATTTGGGGATCCGGCTCTCCATCTTTACAGCATGCTTCGGAAATCTCCAGCGAACCAAGATGCTTCAAGACTGCGCGCAAACAGTTGCTGTCGGGTCATGTTGCACCTTCCAAACCGTTATGCAGTGTTGGACAACAGTGTCATCATCATCCTCATCACCATCATCATCATAATCATTCTTATCATCATCAGCAGCATCGCCATCATCATCATCATCATCATCATCATCACCATCATCATCATCATCATCGCCATCATCGGCATCATCATCTTCTTCTTCATAATCCGCATCATCGGCGGAAATGTGATCATCATCGCGAGCCTCACACGAAAGCATGGTCGTCGCCGTCGTCGTCATCAGCTTCTTCACGTAACCATCAACAGCATCATGCGCCCCGGCGCGATAATGTATTTGTGTATGTATATATATATATGTATACACGTGCATATATATATATATATATACATATATATTGTTTATTTATTTATTTGTATGTATATACATCTGTATATATGTGTGTATGTATATATGTATATGTATATGTATATATGTAACAATGTAAATATGTATACATGTATATATGTAACAATGTAAATATGTATACATGTATATATGTATATGTGTATGTATGTATATATCGATACAGACATTCTTACACGCATATAAAGATATGTGAAAACATGTTTGTATTTATTCTGTATCACAACCAAAGCAAGATGCCCGATTCGGGGAGCCATGATCGCCGCGCCGGGCGCCATCGCTTGCCTGGGCGCCTTGAGCGCCATCCCGGAAATCCGGAAAGAGCACTTCGGCACAAACCTTAAGTCGATCTGCTTCTGTGTGGCTGCAATGGACAAAGACCTCTGCGGTGCTGCTGCAGGTGACGGTGATAAGGGAGTGCTGGAGGTTCCGTCTGTTTTCTGGTAGACAGATTGGATTCCGGACAAAGGAGAAATAGCAGAGTCGAGTCGCCCAGTGCGACTGGCTTGGCAGAATGTCCGATCTAGAATCTAGATAAGGACCCTTGAGATTCGCCCCCCCGGTGCTGTGTCGTTGGATCCTTTGTGGACAAGCACCCCTACATGCCAAGAGGTCTGCCTCTACTTGCTCGAGGAAGGAAGCGCAAGCCACACATCAACTTCCCATGGTGATGGCACGCGCGGCAGGTGGGTTCCACACGTAATACATACTTCTGTATCTGCCCTCCTTCCTGAAGGCGACAGGCCTTGTTTGGCGCGTAAAGTCCTGTTACAAAGGCCTCAGCTGCGCTCTTTCTTGACCACGTGCAGGCTCGCAGGTTCAAGCCCAATCTTCATCGGGCGATATGTTCGTGGTATGATGTCACTACAGCAGCCACTCTTTCCAGACATCACGAGGCACGATGACGAGGTAGCTCGGCTCAGCTCAAAGCACACGCAGACAGATCAGGTGGTTTCTGCGGTGTCATCGCTTTAATTCTGACAAACGAATTTTGCGGGCAACGACGCACACTGCCAGGTCTCCTCTGACGCTGACTTCTCAGAAAAAACCAGAGGTGGCCTGCCAAGCGCGGTGCTGTGCTTGAATTATCGCATGGTGTCGCCCTGCGCCATGCCGGTAACTTTCCGCACCGAAATCCCTAAATCCCCAGACCTTAAACCCTAAACCCCTAAACCCTGTAAACCCTATAAGCCCTATGAGCCTAGAACCCCCCATAAGCCCTAAAGCCCTAAACATCGATGGGGCGGCACGCGGCGTTCACTGCGCTACTGGCTGGACCGGAAGCCGAGCGCCGTGGCTCCCGAGCTGGAGATCTCCTCAAATCAGGCTTTGGTTCGGGTTTGGGGTTGGAGGGCTTAGGGTTTAGGGTGTAGGGTTTAGGGTTTAGGGTTGAGGGTTTGAGGTTGTGGGGTTTATAACCTTTAGGATGTACAGGGTTTGGGGTTGTAGGGTTTAGGGTTTAGGGTTCATAATCTATAAGCTTAGGATGTATAGGGTTTGGGTTTGGAGGATTTAGGGTTTAGGGTGTAGAGTTTATAAGGTTTAGGATTTATAGGGTTTGGGGTTCTAGGGTTCAGGGTGTAGAGTTTAGGATTTATCGGGTTTGGGGTTTTGGGGTTTAGGGTTTTAGTTCAGGGTTTAGGGTAGGCTCCAAGGTAATGCTGTTTAGGGGTTCGGGGTTTTCGGGGTTGTGGGGGTCTAAGGTTTAGGGTTTGAGTGTTTGAGGGTTTTCGGGCTTTTGGGTTGTGGGCTTTAGAGTTTTGAGGGTTTCGGGCTTGGTGGTTGGAGGATTTGGAGTTGGGGCTTTGGGGTTCAAGGCAAATCTCCTGTTTGTGTCTTGCTGGTGGTTTCAGGCTGCTTACCGGTTGGGGCTCCAGAAGAAACAATTTTGCGGGTACAGCCTAAGACTCCAAGGGCTTCGGGCCTGATGTCCACAGCCCCCCGAAGCCCGAATTGCAGAGCAACTTCCCCCGAAGTGGTCCGCAGGTTTAGGGTATAGGGTTTAGGG
>CAJNDV010033808.1:0-21363 GCA_905221635.1 Symbiodinium sp. CCMP2456
CACCAGTATAAAAAGGCGGGGGGGGTTGGGGGGGGCGCAGCACCCCCCATTTGCAAACACAGTGCTCGCATCATGGGTTTGGAGGGCCTCGCATGCTTTGAAGCAGGCGTTGCCCGGCTTAAACAAAGCGGGGGGGGTTGGGTGGGGGGGGCAGCCCCCTCCATCTGCAAACACAGTGCTCGCATCATGAGCTTGGAAGGGCTTCGCATGCTTTGAAGCAAGCGCTGCCCGGCTTGAAAAAAGCGGGGGGGTTGGGGGGGGGGCGCAGCCCCCCCCCATTTGCAAACACAGTGCTCGCATCATGGGTTTGGAAGGGCTTTGCATGCTTTGAAACAAGCATTGCCCGGCTTAAAAAAGCGGGGGGGGTTGAGGGGGGCGCAGCCCCCCCCATTTGCAAACACAGTGCTCGCATCATGGGTTTGGAAGGGCCTCGCATGCTTTGAAGCAAGCGTTGCCCGGCTTAAAAAAGCGGTTGCTGCAGGCAATTGCTCGCGACGCTTTCTTGTAGCCTTAAACCCTAAACCCTAAACCCTTAAACCTAAACTCTGCAACTATCCGAGTCGAGGGCTGTTTAGGACTGACTGACCGGCCGCTTGGCTCCAGACACGAAGACAGCAGACCGACTGACTGACTGACCGTTGGCCGGGTTCCAGACTGGAAGACGACAGACCGACTGACTGACTGACCGCTTGCCGGGCGGGCTCCTGTTACATGAAAATAGCAACTAAAACCATTGACATGCTCCTGTTACATTAGAATATCCCCTAAACCAAAAAGAATACTAACAAAAAACAAGAAAATACGAAAAAATAACCATCAGCCCAAACTCTTCACCGACACTTGCGCGCGCACGCACAAACACGCACAAACCCCACCCACCCACCCACCCACCCACAGCTGTCGTGCTGCGGCTCTTACAAGCCAACACCAATAACTGACATGAGTAGGTGCAGTGCCGGCATGACAATTTTTATCTGCAAACATGCCTCGAACATAAATGCTTGATGTCTCTGGACCCCACTGCAGCTTCCAACTAGTGCGGGATTCGACAGCAACATTTCAGAGTTGAACGGCTCAGACAGAGGCATGCCCATCGGATCGGCACTTATTTGATGTTCGTGTCACGCAATCCTGGGCAGTCCTTTGACCCAAAGAAGACTTTCAGACGTAGCTCGACTAAAACTGACATCCATGAACTGCCAGACTCACCTGGACGCTTTCTTTCCGACTCCTTGGCTGTGAAGCATGTTCCCAGCGAAAGGACTGAATAACTAACCACAATCATCTTCATTAGGTCATTGGGGCATTGGCAAGGCCAGTGGGTTGATGACGTACCACACGATGCCGACAATCCAAACAGCGACCAGCACGGAGCTGGCAAGCAGGAAGGTGTGCCAGGGCACCTGCAGAAATGCTTGGGATCAGCAGAATGTCCTTTATACGACGGATTGTGCAAGCAGGAGTGCATGCCTTAAGCCAAGCATTAACTACTTTGAATGGTGGACTGCGGGCCGTGGTTTTGTTCGGTGTACTTTCCTACCTAACAACAGCTCTGTGCCTCAAAAGCAGGGTCAAGCCGCGAACAAGAAACAAACAGCATGTGTTTGAAGGAACACTAGATGTTGCAGCAACCGTGCCTGCTGATTCTCCACCTACAAGCTGCAAATCCCTAAACCTGCGCCACGACGAACAAGTCTTGACGGCTGTTGGAATTGATGAAGGAGGCCCGGCAACCGCTAGTTGAACTGCACCAGTTTTCCCGTGGTCGGTCTCCGATGAGAGCTCAGCGTCGAGACATGAGACGGCGCTCTGACCCCTGGTGAAGTGACGATTTGCGATCTGCAGACACTCGGGTGAACGGATGCTGCAACTCCAACCACAAGGCACAGCCCCTTGGACACTCAGTCGCCACTGCCCTCGATCCACGGAAGTGTCATCTCGTGCATTCTAGGTGTCCCGAGCTCCGTCCACGGAACCGTTCTGTCGTCTCGAAAATGCACGCATAAGTCCACAAAAGCGTCTGGAAGTGAAAGTTCCTCTGCGTCCAAGGAAAGACTAAGCAAGAGCCGACGCCCGAGAGTGTAGGGAAAACCCGTGATTAACAGCATAACAGCAGTCGACCAAGGGCCGTGGGACAGGTGGTGCAAGAACTGGAAAGGCTTTGTGAGAACCCGTCGGCCTGGCCGGCAGGCTGTCTGGACTCCTCCCTTCGGTCGCGACGAGGATGGAAGGTCTGGGCCTTGGTTCAGCGAGGCGACGGCCCAAATGATGTTATGGCCTTTTGCATGTCTTTGCTTGTCAACTTCGCAGCTTCCATGTCGAGCCCACGGCGGCTGCTTCAGATGACATCCATACCTCTGTACCGCCACCTTGTCAAGCAGAGCAGCTGCTGCATAAGGAATGAGTGCCCACCAACGTGCTAAACGTGCTGATGCACAAACGAATTCAGGAGCACTTGTGCGAGGAGAAACTTATCCATCTTATCCACTGTGGAGGGCCACTGACTGTGCTAACTCCACCGATTGCACTCTTTTGCCGGCGAGTCTTCGTTAGCATGTCCCCGTGGCTCTGGTCCGGTCAACCGCTTTTATGACGTAGACGCAAGCACGGGAAGAAACATCGTGTCCTTTGCGTCACTCACAGAAGGATTCCGGTATTATATGGAAGCCAATACATCCCTAAGTGATCATGCACCGAAGCGACATGGCATTCTTCTGCCCATGTATTTTCGTGTCGTGCCGAAAACCACCTCAGTTGTAAACTCAGTCCAACTCTCTTTTGATTCTTGATGAAGATGGAAGTAGGGAGGCGTTTTATAACAGTCAATCCCACACCAAGGCTATTACTTGCTTGACATAGACTGCCGTGCCATACTTTCTGGCAGAAGAACTGTGCCCCATGCAAAAGCCCTGAGAAGACCGTGCGCTGTACTATTGCCAACGGAATGGAATAATCATGCCGAATCATACGCCAGCCCCAGCTATTCGCGAACAAGCTATCCATAGCTATCCTGTTGAATTGGGTCTGCGTGCATACGCCTGCAGCAAGGATGTCGCCTGCCCTCAATCTGTGGCGCAATTGAACACAATCCAATCTATTCAGAAACTTGCTATTGACAACCAAGGCAATAAACCCTCCGGACAAGCGGATCCTGCCTAAATGACTTCTGCAGCTGTCTGACACTGCAAGCGACATGCTACGGGTTCTAATTCGGCTCGTGGTTGCATCGAAATGGCTCGGATCCCAGCGAGCATCACCCGCAGATCCGGCCTTGACGAAGCAACTTGCACATGCTGCTTTCCCTTTACGCTGGATTGTGACACCATCGAAGATGCTGGCAAGCTTCTGCAGCTCTCTCTGAAGGAGCCATGTTGTCAGCGTCCTGTTGCAAGGGTGCGTGCCATGAAGTACCCGTCTACCAGGATCGGGGTCCGGCAACAGGGGTAGAAGAATATCGTGAAAGCTGACAAAATCAAACAGGCTGCAAGACGCCCGCAGGTCTGCTACAGTCGGGGCTCGAGAATATGGAGCATTGTTACTGCGGTTTCATCCGGCCCGCGCTTCCGTGTCTGGAGCAAGGCCGTAACTTTTTCGCTGTTGTCTCCAATGCAATGTCCAATCCACCGACGCCCTCCGTTCCCCAATCAGTAACCAAGCCCAACGCTTGTCGAGGTCTTCGCACAGTACTGGTTGCGCTGGGCCTGTCTTTGCATGTAGACTAATTACGATGAAACAGCCTGAATCAAGGAGCTTGCCACTAAGGTGGCCGCGGCATTAGCCCACCGGCAAAGCGTGTCAGTCTGGACCTTGAGCGATTTCAGCTGCCAGCGCACTGCAACGTACTCATGTTCCTTTCCGAACTCGTTCAACACTTGGGATCGTGCCGACCTCGCCGGGCAAGCCTCGCATCCTCCTGGATTTCGGAATCGGGTCGAGGGTTTCAGACACATCTAACCTTTCCATGTGCCTTCAAGGACTCAATGCGCTGTCGCAACCTTAGACAATGTGGTGAAACATCATGCAACAACGACTACTGCCCTGCGCTGTGCTGCAGTTTGTAGGTGTCGAGGCATTTCCAACCGCGCCGCAACGCCATCCAGTTCGGAGACAAACTTCCCCTAGCAGTTCGTTCGCCACAACCAATGGCCGAGCGTGTAACCGTGGTCGCAAGCCCCTGCCTCTGGCTCCTGAAGCATTCGTGCTTCACTGTGTGGCTGAACGAACCTGCCACATGCGATCAGCAAAGCACTGTCACTACCGCTTGAGCGGTTGCATGTGAGCCAAGGAGCCAAGCGACTCTTTCGGGGTGGCACCTCGTCGCTTGCAGGCGAAGCTCGCCCTCATTCACACAATGATTTCCGGGACGACTGCTCAAGCCGCAACCAAATCGAGTTGCCGTCCACCTCTCCTGCATATACCAGAACAAGATGCACAGCTGCACAGATGAATGCGTTGTCTTACTAGTACCCTTTTTAGAGGCGACGTTCACCTGCGACAGTTCTTGACTGCTAATTTAGTCTTCCTCCTGCTCGAGCTTGCGCAGTCATCACCTTTCCAGCCCTGCATTCACGCACTCGTGACTTGTTTTTGCCGCTCTGCTATCTTGCCTTCCTCCTTGCGCCATTCCTTTGCATTTCAGGGGTCTGCCCCGGCTGTCTGTTTTGGGTTGGCTGGTGGCCCAAACCTTTTAGGCTTGGCCATTGCTTGCCATCAGTTTTGGCCACTCCTTGGGTTGCCGGGCGGCCCACGGCCATTCGTCTTTGGTTTCGGCTAGCTCTTTCAGGCTTTACGGGCGGCCCGTGTTCCTGTTGAAGCCCAGAGGGTTCACTTCTTGTTGAGCTCAAGGCTAGGGTTGGCGATTCCCTTTTCCGGTTGATTTAGCGTTCACGAGCCACATCTGGCCATTCTAAACCAAGTTCTCTCCCCAGATCTTTATTCAGGGTTGTCATTCCAGGGTTCACGATCCCTTGCGTTCGATTTAAGGTTGCCCATTGAATGATAATTTCAGTCTTGGCCACTCCTGTTTGGGGTTTACGAATGGCCACGGTTGGCCATTACCTGTTGGAATACATAGGGCTCGCTCCTTTTAAGGTTTCCGGGCGGCTGACTTTTTTAGGGTTGGCCATTCTCTTGTTTTGGTACAAATTTTAGTACTAGCAGGAGTACTACCCGGCCAAGCCCCTGAACGGGCAAAGTTCACATATCAAGAAAACACAATCACAACTGCGAACGCAGAAATCATAAAAAGGACGCTACCATCCAGAATGCACGACACCAACATGCCTCTGCTAGAGCGAACGATACCATGAACAGGAAAAGCCGATGACTGACACAGGGAACATGTGTCAATGCCGATGTGCTAGTGGAAGTTGATTTCATGGAGAGCTAGACCGTGATTCGTAAATGGGATCGAGACTCTGGACGCTACTTTCCGCCAAGCTGATGCTGTTGTTGTTTCCCGAGTCAATACAATCACGGAGTAAAACCAATGCACGTCAAGATCTGTGACCTCGGACGTCTGGTCATCATGTCACCAAACAGGTGAGCAGTCCTACTGGCTTCCGGAAGAGACATGATGGAACAAACGTCCACGTTTTTTGCTTTGGGGAGCCATCTTGCATGCTAACGGCATCACTAACTACGGATTCCATTTTCAAAGCCGCCTTTGCCCCTGTTGCGGGCACTGCAACATGCAGCACAAAACTTGTGCCAACCGATGTAAGGAGCTGCTGTGTGTCAGCCTAACAAAATCGATGCAGCAGACAAGCTTTTGCGTGTGCGAAAGGGGACGTCCCTCTGGTCCTGCTTCCTGCGCATAATCGGAGCTGGTCCAAGATGTGTCCTGCAGATGTTTGGTGGGTCTAACAAAATCTAACATATGCGATCCTGAGTCTGAGCCTGCTTGCCCCCCAACCCGGTGATAGCCCCCCGCTCTTTTGGCGCCCTTTCGGCGTGGTGCCTCTGATCTTGCTTGGTGGCTTCTTTGTCTCCTTGTGGGGTGGTGCCTGTCACGTTTGCGGTTGGTTGGGGTATTTAAGCAAGCATGGGAACATCGGCCTTTGATACAATCTTGAGACTTAAAGGTTGTCCTTGCTCCAGCATGCAACCAAGCAGCTGTAGTCGTGGCTGTGTCGTAGCATGCTTGTGTTCCGCTGCGAACCGTGCTGCCTCCACACAATCTGAATCCCACCTTTACATACGAACATGACTGCACCTATCAGCCACCGCCTAAGTCCGACCCATTGGGCACAGCCATTCCTCGCCCCAACGCCCAACGCTTACAAGGTAGGTGCTACTCTATTCGTCATGTTCAAGCCCTCTCGCCAAAAACGCCCTAGCATCCACAGCATCCAGAAACACATAATGCAAAATGGCAGCTGGTCGACATTCACCCAACTGCATGATGACATGAACGGGCTATGACGGTCTTCGTTTCTTTGGCCAGCTGAGTTGCCCGTCCAGCACGGATGTAGTCGAATCCTAACTCGTCCGACTTGCAATGCCCGGCACCCTACGACAGAGCGACAGAATTTGCACGGAAGAAACATGAAACAGTCTGTGGCCTGCCTGGAGATTTAAAAGGAAACGCGCGAGTCCACGTGGTCACACATTACGCTCCCACCCGGCAAAGCCAATATATGCCCTGGACATGAGTGAACCACCACATGGACGGTATTGGACGGTTCTTCCTCTTAAGTAGGCGAAGATGCATGCGACCGTATGCTGCAAAACAGTGAGTGCCCACCCTGTACAAATGAATGCATGAAATGCCTAGAATTTTGGAAACGTACGTGGCTGAACCTGTCAGCGAGTCGCAAAGGCTGTTGGGCCATGCAGAGCGCTGGAAGGTGGATCAATCAGACTTGGACAGGTCAGGAGCTTTTTTCTTGCTCGAAGCAAACGAGGTGCGGACGTCACTGAAGGAAGTGTAACATGAGTGGTGGCAGATGTTGCCCAAATCATGGATAGTTTTGCGAGGTCATGGGTGAAAGCCCGACACCGAGCATCCTTTCGGAGATCTTCGGAGGGTGCGTCGCCAGTATGAAGGTGGATCAATCAAACTTGGACAGGTCAGGAGCTCTCGTCCTGCTCGAAGCAGACAGGTGCGGACGTCACTGAAGGAAGTTCGCCAGCCGATGGGACCCGGACACATGCATGCTTCAGCAAGGTCAAGCCACAATCGGCATGAACCATACGCTTCTGGGACGACCGCACAGGAATGTCAACGAAGGTAACGAGGGCAGCTGGCACGACCCTGACGCCCAACAGCGCTTGGAAACCGATCTGGTTGACCCCTCTGTCGAGCAAAACTGTCCATACCTCAGGCAGCGTTGCAACAAAACCGCGTTCAAACTAATATGCAAAAGCCATGGATTGAAACTATGGCCGGCGTCCTTGGCAACTGCTTCTTGAAGGTACGTGTAAGTAGCCATCTTCTTTTCCAGCACGCCGCTGTCTTTTAGCTGGGGGAGCAGGCAATGTCCCGCTTATCGCCAGCATAGCCTTTGAAGAGGTTGCTAGCCCCCGTGGTGTTGGTTCTCCGGATTGTCGTGCTTAGCCTCCTCTCCGCCCTGGACATCTCGCCAGGGATCATAACCTGGAGGTCGGGCTATGACCAGCGCAAGTTGGGTGGAGCAGCTTAGCCCACGCCCAAATCCGCCGATCAATAGCCAAGCAGCTATCACTCGCCGTAGACATTTTGTCTGCATCAAATTCCGCCACTCTTTCCATCCAAGCGATGGCCTTCAGGATCGCCTCTGGTACGGTTCACCTGCGCGGCTTGTCGGCTAGATCCGTCGGTGGGGCCTCTCCCTTAGCCTCTGCTAGCCAAACTATCCACTTCTCGTGTCTCGCTTGAAAGCCAGCCCGATGTAACTTAGCCGCCGGAGTCTCCTCTCGGGCTTGGGCCACCGAGCCTTCATCGACTAGTCTCCTGTTGTGCTCTCCCTTCCATGGTGTCGCTTCATCATCCTCCACCACGTCTATCCCTTCAATGGCCAGCCTCTTGCAAGACACATCCATTGGATAGGTGCAATCCTCTTGTGGAAGTCTGCCTCCTCCTTAGCCTGTTGGATCCAAATGTAACGGCCTCCTCTGACCGAAACCAGTTCCAATACCCCGAACCCCTCGCCCCTGGAAGCCGAAGCCTTTTACACCTCTCTAGGACAGGTCCTCGGGTCCGCTTGAGTATCCTCGAAAAGCAGCCCAGTCCAGCCCAGCCCAGCCCAGCCCAGCCCAGCCCAGCCCAGCCCAGCCGTGGACTGCCTCTCCCCGCTGCTAGCAGATCCGAGCCTTCACAAACTTGCCCGGACAGTGCTGCCGGCAGTATTTCACTGTGATTCGCGCGAAACAGGTTGCGACCGTTGTAGGCGGTTCGCGCGAAACAGGTTGCGACCGTTGCAGGCGGGTTTGGAGGGGCGCTCGCCATTTCGCGTGGATGCTATCCACGCTCCCTCTCCCTCCCCCCAACGACCTTTCCTGAAGAGGGGAACCTTATCCAGAATGGCGACGGATATACACAAGTTCTCCTAGTCCTAGCCCTCCGAGCTCAAAGATATCAGCTCTGACAAGGGCGCAGCGACAGTGCCCTCCACGTCGAACGAACGATAATAATAGCGAAACTTCGCTTTTAGACGAAATAACTTCGATAATTTCGGCCGAGAAGAATAGACGATGCTAGAACACATAGTCGTACCGTGTTCCTCTTCACGAGGTACAAGGCGAAAAACCGGTAAGTTTTAAGAGGTAGCTCACCCCGTGCAGGTAGCCCGCCCTCTGCCAGCAGTGTACGGCCCCGATCGTGCCAACTCTTTCCCAGCATGCCTTGAGATGCCCATACGAAAATACTCGCGAAACATCTCTATCTTCCACAGCATGCGATTGGCAGGGATTCCGGGCACGCCCGGAGGTCATTCACGGTGTCCGCGGTTGGCAAACTCGCAGGAAGTGCCCCCGTGCACAGGTAGATGTGTTTCAGGTGGCCTGCCCGAGCAAGGAGACTACCAGATTCACATCCCATCCCATCCCGCACCGAACCGGCTTCCACATGGAAGTTCGCAAAGTACCACCATCAGCATCCGCCCAAGTGAACACAGCTCGCCTGCAAAGCACTCCAACACCACTGGTGTACTGGGTTGCCCTGCGACGGCAAACGCCGCGAACACGTCTGGCAACCCAGCTACGTCTGGACGCGCGCATGTGCAGCGCCTCAACTCTAACTTGGTTGCCACTTCTGTTTCGCAAGATTTTTGCGGTGACTTGGCCAACCCTTTCGCAAGCCAGTGTTGTGCCTTTTCCTTCTTGGTCAAACCTGATCCTCAAGGGCCTTTGCCTGGAGATGTCTCCGACGTATGACGCGACAGATCTGCACACATTGCGTGCGATTTTTTCCCCAAGTTCTCTCCATGCCGCCTGAGCTGCAGAAACCTGTCGCCCTGTAAGTTCCATCCGTGTGTTTGACAAAAAGACTGGCTCCAGGCCGCATGATGATGAGAATGATGACGATGCCTATGGTTATGTATTTATGATTCATGATGCGTGTCCACTGTCCTCATGCGAATTCATGCCAGCCTCCTTCAAGCAAGCCGATGGCGAGGCATGTCAAGCACATCTGTGGAGCTTTTGAATAGCTTGGATCTGCAGCTGTGGGTCCTGCTTCTCAGCCTGAAGTCACCAATTCCTTCTAACAAGTTGCCCACACACGAAAGCCAAAACCGGAGGTGCGGTTCTGCAAGTTGAGCAACGCCGTGAATGCGAGCCAAAACTCTGCTCCAGCATGACAACTGTTGGGTAAAGCGGAAAGGCCCAAGCCATTCAATCATGGATCTGAAGAACCTCGTTGCTTAAGGCACGGCTATCAGACCATGCGGGCTCGTGATGGCTTGCATGGCTTGCAATCCGTTCCTGCTCATCTCGGAGTTGGAAGTTGCCACCTGTTTCATGCCGGGTCAATCGCACAGGCAAAAAACTGCATGCAGTCAAATCGACAAACGACAGCAGGGGTTTGCCAGCTGCTGTGCAGGGTTCCATGTGTGCCTGCACGGTGCCCCAAGTGCTCGCTTCGCTGCAACCCGAAATCCAAGCCTTTCAACTCGATTTTTTCCAACAAGGATGAAACATCTGCAAGTTTAGCCGAGCTAACATGACCCCGAAGTTTTAAGCATAAGCTGGCGGCGGAGTTTGGCCAAAGCCAACGCCTGAACTGCACCCACGCTTGCGCTAAAATGTCTGTTGGAAAGTAATACTCTGCTGGAAAGTATTACTCTGCAGCAGCTGTTGTCAGGCATTCTGCCAAAGCAACGGCATTGAGTTTAACTTTCGAACTAACTTATCTTCTAAGCAATAGATCGCCGCACTCAGCAGTTGATGGCCTGGACTCGGATTTCCAGTGTTAATTCATGGCTCCCACACAAGAGAAGAAACAGTGCAGTTCGAGCCTCCTGGCTGCATCATCGCTCACTACACATGTCACAAGAACTGGTGACCTCAGACTATCATGTGGATCACTATCAAGTGCCAGCTACTGCCATGTTTGACTTGAAATGCGAAGTCGCCGTGCATGTCGACACTTGCGAATGTCACGGGGAACGTGGCACCAACAACTCCTATTGGGATTTTCAATCTGTACATCTGGGTGACGATCCCATCCTCCGAAGACCACGAGACTGCCACGAGGATCGCGCCCAGCTTTGGGGGAGGAGCGGACGAGGGGCTAGCAGGCCGGGGCAGGATCCTTTATTACGGATGCACTGGCTCCTGAGCGGCATTGCTGCTGATCCGATCTCGATTCGAATCGTCCTCACACGCTGACGCTGTCTGAAATTGCTTTTCCCCAGCATCTACAAGCTCTTGTCATGAATTCAAGCTCTGGTCCTGAAATAAGCGGGAAAAGTCTTGACAAAGACTCTCGAATTCACGCTGAAGGAGGCGTAGTCGCCTGAGCAAGTCGTCTTCGCAGTGAGTGGAATCGAGGTAAGGTCGGCTGCAGGTTGTCTTGGCCTCAGCATGCTTGGAAGCGCTTCCAAGCTTGCGACCTGTGCATGGCAAACTTGGCGGATTCAGTTCGTCCAACTCAGCATACGCGGTTTGATTTCTAGGTTTAGGATATGTCCAAAAACACTGACATCTACAGCGATCCTTCCGCTTGCATCGATGGTAGGCCGGGGGGGGGAGGGGGGGCGGAGCTGCAGGCGGGCCTCAAGCGCCGAAAAAGAGATCGTCTGCAGTTTTCCACTGCGAAACGGGAATTTCGTCCAGAAAAGCTGTCGCACAGCAATACACAAAGAATTGCCAACACACAGTTGTTCCCAAGCAGCCAACAGGCAGAACGCAGGTACAACACCATAATTCAAAAACTAACACGATGTGTTCCGTTTGACCCTCGCAGGCCACACAAAACATGTCTCACACTGGCCTTGCTGCGTACGACTACACGTCCACGCCTTGTTGCTCCAGTCGCGAGTAAATGCAGACGATTCTCTACCCCGGCGTGACCAAGAACTTCATGGGGTTGCTCAGAACGACGGGAAGGTATTCCCCCCCTATTGATGTCGGAGTGTCATTCCCTCAGATAAGTAGCATCAATACGACAGATGGCTCCATAAAATACTACGGCCCGTACCCTACTAACCAGTAGCAAGCACGAAGGCCCAAACACTTCTGACATGAAGGGAACGATACCTCTCGGATACATGGTATGAGGTGCCTGTATTTGACAACAGAAATGTCCATCTTTCTGCTGGGCGTCATGGTCGCTCTCTTTCTCACTAATTTCTGGGCCCACTCCAACAAATGGTCACACTTGCTTGCATCCATCATCCCGCCGGTGGGTTGTCGATCCGCACATATCCTCGCCCACGGTGTCCCGCGTCAGATTTTGGCTTAGGGAAGGTGTGGGGATGTCTAGGATTTGCTTGAGGTGTTGATTGCATGCGCCGGCACCCAAAGTCGCTCTGTCGCCACCCGGACCACCTGGGTGGGCGAATCCGTGTCAAAAGCAAGAAGCTGAAGATCAGCGTAGAAAATCACCTTAGCTAGAACGCCGCTGGGGTTGTGGTTTGGGACGAATTCAGCCGGCCGGCTGTTCAAGATTTCTAGAGCCGGCAGCGCTTTCTTGGACCATTCGGCACCGCAAATGCCCCAATCGAAAGTTTCCAACCGCAAAAGATGATATTCGCGACGCGGAAAGGCAGCAGCGAACAACCTATAGAAATATGCGTTGACTGTCCTGCTCCGGGCATTTGATGCGCATGCTAAGCAGTCTAGCCCTGCGATGGCTCGAGACTCGATACACACAATCCTGCTCTGATCTGGAAACCCTACTACGCATGACGAAGGGCACAAGGACCGGGACCTCCCAGGTCTGGAATTCGCAGCGCAGCTGCCTGCCCAAACGACTGCTTTCCTTGTAGAGGCCCTGACAGTGGCTGCCACGCCGTTCACAACACTGATTGGCTGTTATCCTGGGCTGCATTGCAAGAGTGGGGAGCCTCTCGCAAGGTCAACGGCATCTCTCTCTCCTTGGAACAGCACAGGACATGGAATACATGGAGAAGGTGCGCTCACGTCCACGGTCAGGACGTTCGGGGCTCTGACGACCTGGTTTCGGGACGAGTTGGGTCCAGCACTTTCATCTGCCGCCCTCTCCTTCCATGCCGTAATTTATCCATCAAACTCTGCGACACCAGCATCGACACCAGCTGCGGCAAGGGCACGTCCGGGCTTTGGAGCCTGAGTCCGGTTCAGCTTTGCAGAGCAATCGGCAGATATCGGCCATGCTCGGCTCGGGAGCGCACCAACCAAAAACATCGAGGTACAGGACACTCCGAAATCGGGTGGGCAAAGCTGCACCGCGTTCAGAGACCTTGGCATCTGAACACAAGAAGTTCGACTGCTGCAATTGCAGGAGAGTCTGCCCCTGGATCTAAAACTGAGGCGACAGCATGCTCGGCTCTGGCAATACATGCGACACACACCTGTGGCACTGACAGAACTGAGCTCAGGGGCCAGGTTGCAAGGAAAGACGAGCGCACGATAAGGCCAGCATGCATCGCAAAGACGACAGCCACAAGAACCTTGAGCGAGAACAGCAGACTTGAGTGACTTGGGTGCTGGGGATCTGCAATATGAGTCGGATCCCGGGTTGGATCCGCATAATGCTGGGATCCCAGTCTGAGGCTGTAAATCCGCCCTCAACAAGCAAGCAAGAGCGCACAACTTAATCCCCAGCCATCCCTAGTACCCCTGTGGCTCAGGCAAATTGTGCCACGCGTTGCGGCTCGCTCAAAGAATTCAGTGTAGCCTTCGCCAACTCGCATCCCCAGCCCACTAGCCCCAGCACAGGCGAACGCTTGGCAGGATTCAAAACTCAGCCGTGTGGCAGCCACTAGAGCCAGCAAAGGACCTCAAAGAACGCCAGCAACTCGCCACACCATTGGATGCACACACTGCCGATCGTCGTCTGAGTTCACAGCCCAACATGAGAAACAAAGCTCCAAGGACCCTTCTAGTGCTTGAGAAGTACAGATCCAGCCTGCATCTGGGCTTAGATTCCGTATATCGTTGAACATTGCATGCTCGGATGCGCACTTGATCAAAAGCCATGCCAGCATGGGAAGCACTGTCCTCACATGGCAGAGAGTCGCAAGACGTCATTGCAGAAGCACCGTAGGCAAGCAGCTTGTGCTGTGCATGTTGAGGCAAGCGTCGCGCAGGCAAGACCAGCCCATGGTGCATGCATCTCAAGGACGAGAAGGCCTCTGGATGCTAGACGATGAGATCTCGCTGCTGCATGGCAGGGAGAAGCAGGTAGGTCCCCTGCCAACTGTGTAGTAAGCCACGGCATGCAACAGCTTGTACGTACCTAGGTCTCCGTTTTGCACAGAGACCTGTATGTACACGCCGGGAGGGAGAGAGAGAGAGAGAGAGAGAGGGAGAGAGAGAGAGAGAGAGCGAGAGAGCGAGCGAGCGAGAGCGAGAGCGAAAGGAAGATGGAGGGAGAGAGAGACAGAGAGCGCGAGACATGTATATGTATACCTGTATATCCCAGTAACAACTCACTGCATGTATGATCTGTTATACACCGCACCATGCTCGAAAACAAGTCTCCATTCTTTGAAGTCTAGGACTGTGACGCGCTTAAGAGAACTCTGTGGATGCATTTAGAAGCTCATGTCGATATGATCCAATGACTTAAACTTGAAGCAGTCCTAGACTCTCAGGAGTACGACGCTACAATCGACTCTTCAAAGAGGTCAACATGCCACCCGTACCTCGAAACTCAAAACTCCTCCTCTCGGAGATGCTAGGCTACTAGTCTCTGTTGTGATGATTCCGGTTCAGAATCTTATCCTAGACATTTACCGCTTGGCCAAGATGCGAAATGCTTGCAGATCACTTAAGACTCGGTCAGTCGGTACAGGACAGTTGGTCTTTTCGGTTAGCGCTGGCTGAGTTCTACTCGCATGCCCACTTTTGTGCCTGAGAACTTGAGGGTTCATGCCTGACCATACACAATAGAAAAAAGTCATGAGATTCTTCGATTCTTCCTTGAATTTTCAACCCTTGGGATTGACACTCAATCCTATGTTGCTGTTGCAGCATTGTGGGGCATATTGTGGCTGTGCACAGACCGCAGTTATGCCATCGCAGGATCTATTCTTGTAAGGCTTCAGAACTTCGATTGTCCAGCAAACTGTTGAAAATCCGTGGGTTTAGAACTCGTGGTGGGTGTTCAAGGGTGCCTATTAATTTCAGCAGTTGATAACACGTGGCTCCTTGTTCGCCTAAGAGAAGTCTGACAGTCTAACATCTGATTTCCTTGGATTTCCTCCGAGTCTTCCCGAAAACAAAATTGAATTCCTAGAATGTTTACGGATTCGTACGGCTCTGTTGCACGTGCCTGAAATCTGTTGGCTGCGGGGGAGGCCGCTTTGTTTCGTCTCCGTCCCGATCCTCCCGAACCCCTGAATCCTAACTGCAAGGCTGCGGGATAAGCAGCTGCGGAAGAGAGCAGAAGAGCGGCAAAAGGAGAGGGGTCACCCTGCAAATCTCGGGCTGCGGGTTCAGAATTTAAGGGCTCAATTGGGGGTTTAAGCGGTTTCTTTGGGGTTTGAATGGGGTTGAATGGCTTTGGGGTCTTTACGGGGTTAGGGTTTAGTCATTTATATGGTTTAGGATAATTGGGTGTTGGATTTCATTTCAGGTGTAGCGGTTCAGGGTTCAAGGATTGAGGGCAAAACCCTTAACCCTAAACCCTGAACCCCTAAACCCTAAACCCAGAAGAGTGCCCAAACGAATATGGGAGCAGAGCCAAAACTGGAAGCAGCACGACTTATTTTTTGACCGGCCGTTACGGAACAATGTCGGTCCGGTGGTGCCATGGCTTTGATGCAATTCATGGCTCTTTATGTATCAAGCCAGCCCAACCCTTCTCCCCAACCCACCCCGCAGCGGTCCCGCCAATCCCCACCGGCGGCATCGCCTAGTTTGTGTCTTCCTTCGCACCATGCGGCTTGCAAGATTCCAGAACAATGACGTTTGCATCTCTATTGGTGACACACAGTTTCACAGTTGCAGCATCTGCTGGTGGCTAGTATGCCTATGCATGCCTGTGGTGTTTGCTTAGGCAATATGCTCGCCCGCTCGAAGGAAAGCTGGGAAACTGCGAAGGAACTTAGCGATGCGGAGAAGCCTGGCTCCCGAAGCACACCCTGCGGTGTGCTGCTTCCCCACAGCTGAAGGCAGTGGTTATCATTGGTTCGTTTCCCTACAAAATGCTTAACACCAAAGGAGGCTCACAGCTTTGATAACCCATATTCACAGAGCTGCTGCGCAGCGTTGCCCCTGATGCAAGCAAGAGCATATGCAAACCACTTCAGTCGGAAACCGTCCAGGAGCTTGCGGCATCAAACGTCATATATCAGGACGTGGAAGACAGGACGACTTGCACATGTCTCGATTTAACGTCGAGCCCCTAAGAGCTGGGCCAAGTGCAAGGCAGGCACGCGCATACGCATCGTGTGCCTGTAAGCTATGAAAAATCGGGTTAAGGTTTACCGCTCTCCATAGGACTTGGCAGTGAGGTCCTGCCAGTTGTCCTGCAGGTCGCGATAGAGCCTCAGCCCAACCAAGCCTTGGGTGTGTTGGAAGTCGCACTGCAATAGGCTCCCTGCCGCACATGTTTAGCAGCCTCAATGCAATGAAAGCAGCATGCTGCAAGCAAGTGCAAGTTTTTTCTGGATTTGCGGCTGCCTGGCCGAACGGCCCTGTGATGCCCTGTGCCGCACCTGGGGCTGCTGCGACAGCCGCATTGGCATTCGGCTGGGACATGGACACCAAGCCAGCCACCGCAACTCCTGGACACGAAAACCCATGACACGAAGGCAAAAAGGTTTCAACGCGGCCTCCTGACGGATCCTGTGTCCGCTGGCTTGGGCCACCTCCACCTTAGTATCGCAAACAATTTTCACCCAGGGGAAGCGAAGCAACCCCTTGTCAGATACAATCAAATCCGAGGACACAGCTCAAGCGCTCGGCTTGCTGCCGCAGAACGGGCAGGCGCAAAAGGTCCTGCACAACGAGAGTCGTCGCTGTTGTACTGTATCCAAGGCGACTACCGGCCTCGAAGCCCTTGTTTTCGTAGTCGGTAGCCAAAGCAGATCCAGCATCGATTTGCCTGTTTGTCTGTGCTGGGATCCCGGGTATCATCAATGCAGTCTGAGCAGTGCTAAAGCCGTGAAAAGCAGGGAACAAGGTCATGCCTCCGGCTGGGCAGCGGCAGCCGCACAAATTGCGTCAGCAACCTGGGAAACTTCCAGAAGCTCGAGAGACGCAGTCGGCATCAGCACAGTCAATGCCTGGCCTGACGCTGAAGGAATGTGCAGAAACCTCGCAAGTTGGGGGACAGACTGATGTCTGAATCGCTTTTGGACGAAGCTGATAACGGCAGCTTCGGAATCGTGCCGTCGCGACACTGTGTGATCTGTTTTGTCATCTGCTCGCATTGCAGGCCAGTGGAGGTCAGTGAAGGTACTTGAGCTTCAGTAGTAGGCAGTCGAGGAACATAAACGATTGCAGACCTCTGCAATGCAAATCATTTCCCCTGACACAAGGAAGTCACAAGCCCTTTGCTCTTGAAGCTTATGCCCACCAGGACCAGCTGTTCCCAAATGCCGTCGCATGCATTTCCGAGAGTGGAACTTGACTCGTCGCCAGTCCGAACTCATCTGTTGCTCAGGGCTTAGCTTGTGGAGATTAGCTAACCGATGGACATATGCCTGTGGGTTTCTCTCACATGTGATGCCGGTGTAGCTGTGGTCGACTATGTTCGACTGCATATTACTAATAACTACTTGCACAATGGCCTGCTACCGGTTTGTTGTTCGCGCATAGCAGACCCCGTGGAGTTATCTCAAAAACGTGTGATCGAAACCGATCGCAGTGGTCGGTGCGCAGGCTGTTTCTCTGCCGTATGCCATGCATGGAACGGTGATCACTGGTCACACGCCAGAGAACGCGCACAAATATCTTTGCAAAACGGTGTCCTACATCGCTTGGAACGTGGATCCAAGCAAATGTGCCCAGTGGGACAGTAGGAGTCGAGCTGATGCGTGGATTGCAAGCCAGGCGCTCAGGAACAGGAACACGAAGGCCTGAGAAAAAATAGCATTGGATTCCCGATGCCCTTGATGCACGTCTCCAAGCGACCCTGAGCCGAAGGCTTCAGCTAAGCCTTAGGAACTCGCAAGCTGCACTCTCTGTCATGCATCCAAGCAAAAGCTTGCAGCGCAAGTGACTTATCACATAAAGCCACAGCAGCCATGTAGGCTCGTCTGACAAGCACGGACAAACATGCGCGACGCAAACGACAGCAATTGACCCGACCTGTCATGGCTTTGATGTGCAGGACGCCGTGCACCAATAAATCAAGACCTAGGGAGCGAGATCTGCGACTCCACTGGCAGCTACTCGATCGCTGCGCAGCTACGAACCCACGCAGCCCTTTTTTTACCAACCCCCGTGTGGCGTCAAGCGCGATGGGCCCTGGGGCGCCACTTACTGGCGTGCAGTGCGTGGCGCACTGTGCAACGGCGTGGCGCGATTTGCGATGCCGTGGTGCCGGCTCTCCTTTCCTTCCCCGCCCCTGCACTCAGAAAACAAAGCTCAACCCTAGACTCTAAGACAAACCTGGACACTGTTCCCGCCAAAGCTCAAGCTCAAGCCAAAGACCCAACACGAATCCGAAACCCGCAAACAAGGCCCCGACACCGCACTAAGCCAAAACGCCAACACAACGCCGCAAGCCCGCAACCCAAACCCCAAGAGGAAAACTCAAATCAGCCCTCGCACGAGGGGCGCTCGCGCACAAATCCCAAGACCGAGCTTGTTACGATTTTGAGATTCTGGAACCAGTGATCCCTAAAGTCTAAACTGGCTATGGTGTGTGTGTGTATATATATATATACATATGCACGTGTATATGTGCATATATAGTATCTACAATGCAAAAATGATTGTATATGTGATATTTTGTATATTGAAGGATCCACCATCGCTTTTGGGGGACCAACCGCACAGCCCACAGTCTACTCTTGGCCAAGGAAAACTTAAGCATGTATAGGCACTCCGCACAAGAATCTGCTTCGCGAAGACATATACATAGTCTCGCAGACATATGTGCAGTGACAACATTTCTACAAGTAATCATGTGACGCACATATGCAGCAGCTGCCCGCATCATACCTGATACCTAATATTCCGGTAGCCATTACGATACGTGTGATTCCTCCTGAGTTGAGCATTTCACAGTGTTTGGCCTATATAAGCGAATATTCAACTGATTTGTTGATGAGTGTTTGATCCGTGTTTCATGCGTGTTTTGTCTTATGCTTAGTCTGCCCAACTTACAATGTAGAACGTATAGCTAGTCGCTGCACTACTACAAAAGAGATTAACTCATCATACAGCAGTTAAGTCCACACTCATTTGCACATAGCAATCACCCTCATTTCCTTCGTGAAGAAATGAAAACAATGCGAATCTGCGAGTTACCCACATAATAGGCTTTCTTACATAACCTCTTTAATTAAGTGTTCGAATGTTGTTGACCTGCTAGTAAATTCAGAAGACATGAACTGTCAAACCTCAAAGACATACTGTTTAATTTAAACAAGTATTTACCAAACACTGACCCACTATATTGCTAATTTCTGCATTTTCTTGTGACCGAACATCAATGAGCAACCGTTTACTGCCAGATAGATCTTGAAGTTTATAGTAGTGAAACGCGGTTAAGCTTCGCGCCAACGGCACATCTAAGATGAGCAGATCATATGACTTGAAGCTTAGTTGGAAGCTGTTCTGTGGTGTTAATGGAAATTCGACATAGGTAGTTCAATATTGAACATCAAATATTGAACGGATACAGCATGTAAGGTTTACTTAGTAGTCAATAACTGCACAGCCCAAATGCTGTCATATGCTGTCTAAATGCAAAATTCTGGGCACATGCTAGTCCAATGTTCGACTTGTAGTTAACGACGAACTTGCACACAACGAAGTGCGCACTTGTCACACCAAACGATCAATCGAACAAACGTAGGATGAATGCGTGTATCGTTGAAGTAGTAGTTAAGGCTAAGGTGTCGTCACTTTAACTCATCTGTTCTGATTGAGCCGTGAACTCCTAACTGATTTTTCAACCCCCGATTGAGATGGCGCTCCGTCCCGCAATGTGGGGCGACACATTTTTTTAACCCCAGAACACATTTTTTTTAACCCCCGGCATATTTTTTTGACCCCAAAGCGTGTTATTTTAACCCCTGAACATATTTTCTTAACCCCTGAGTCTCTGCTTTCTTAACCCCCGATCATGCTTTTTCCACCCCTATGCACTCCTTCCCACCTCGAAGCCTGTCTAGTGCCGAGCCACATCCATTCTCGGCCTTCCCTCAACTTCTTCTGCTGACTTAATCGACCTCTTAGCCAAGCTCTTGCTTGCTTGCTTGTTTGCAGCTGTGCACTTGCGACATGTGTGCATACCGCTTGCACTTCATACAGGGTGGTGTCATGTGTTGACTGAGGCCGCAGCATCACGGCACACATCGGCACATGTTCATGGACCCGGTACCAGTCGAAGTGCAGGACATTGTCATCAGCGATGACCAGATGGGTGCCCCTAGCACTCGGTAATAAAATTTCTGTCCATAATGGCTGGGCAGCGGCACCAGCCTTGTGCATAACCGCTCTGCAAGGCTCACGGTGTGATCCGCGCCGGTCAGGGATGGCAAAATGCGGAACAGTGACCGTGCCTGTCGGCCACATGCAATAGAAGAAACGACAATTGACGGATGTGCCGCAACCTCCACCGCGTTCCTCAAATACACCTGGGACGTGGTGCAGCATTATCGCACACACGCTGCAATGCAAGTTGCACCGCCTCGTATTGAGGATCGTCCGAGCTTACCAAAATGGCAAACCGGACCAACGCGTTCCTGCACGTGGCATCGTCATGCGCGCACTGCTAGATCCCGCAACCCCAGCACCGTGCACCTCAGCAGATCAAACGTCCACCCATCCCGGGTGAACATGTCCGGGCGTCCCCCGGAGCGGATGCACACCAACGTGCCAGCCAACGGGTCCTTTCATGGTATACACGATGCTCTTCACTCAGACTACTCTAAGTACCGTGTCCGACAACTGCGCGCCTCAGCGGGATATGCACAGCGCCGTGCACGGGTGCGGGCCACTGTGTACCGTGCTGCCTCACTTTGGCCGCGGAGATCGAGGAGCGTTCTGATCTCCCGGTGGTGGGCGCTGCACACCTGGCTGCCGAAGCCGCAGTTGGTGCTGGCTTTCCGAAAGCAGAACACAGGCCTTGACATCAAGAATTGTGTGCGTGGCCGCCTTCCCGCACGTTGGGGCTACCTGGCTTGCAAGCCTACGTTTTGTACTGCGTTTTTTCTGCGGATCGGGAGGGAAATGGCCTCGGGATGCTTGCTGCACAACCATGTGGCTGTCAGACTGCGCGAGCCAGCACAACATTGGCGCAGGCCACCATGTGTAGAAGTCACCATCGCGGAAATCTGACACAAGCTGCAGGGGCGTTGCTGTAGGCTAACTGCCAGCTGAACATTCAAGGCGTGCAGCGAAAATGTTTGCGCATTTGTTGCTCAGATTTATTCAAATTATGTCGCAAATCCATTGATTTTCATGCGATTCTTGCCATCCCAGACGCTTTGGATGACTTGCGAAACATGGGGTTTTCAGCAGGAAGGGCGGTGTAACAACAGCAATAATTGTCGTCGTAATTGAAGCCATCGTAATCGTCGCCGTAGTAATGGTAATAGTAGTAGTCGTCGTCGT
>CAJNDV010033808.1:21463-70402 GCA_905221635.1 Symbiodinium sp. CCMP2456
TCAGATAGATAGGTTAGGGGGGTCAAAAAAAAAGGGGGGGGGGGTTAACAAAAATATGCTAGGGGGTGGAAAAAATATGGGGCCCCGCAATGTGGTAGATGTTGGGCAGATGTTCAGGACAAGCTGGAGTTGGACGCCGATTTGAGTCATTTGTTGTGCTTGGATCCGGGCATCGCCGAGGGAGCAAGGCGTGGTGCGAATAGCGCATTTGTGCCGTGAGGGGCTTCAAACCATCAGGCAGCTTCTGTCTCGCAGCTTCTCGACGTCCCGCAGCTTCGCAGCTTGTCCGGACTCGTGGGCGCCCTTCCAGCCCAACCGTACTCCAAGCAACCGTGAAGAACTCCCTGAAAACGCTGAGAAATCAACAAACAAATCCAAGAAGGCGGCAGCACCCCAGCTCCAGGATGGCAATCATCAAGTAGCTGTCCATCCTACGCCGGACGTGGCTGAACTGCTCTCGGAGCAAGAAGCTAGCCCCAAGGCCGAGAGAGCTCAAGAGCGCACTTGCTGGTGGTGAGTTCGGTCAAATCCCGGACATCCTGAAAGGGAGACACTGAGATGCTTGTATCATTCATTCAGTATCATTCAGCAGCACGTTGGAGTGCCAAGAAATACAATTTGCATCGTGTGCCTCTCGATAAAGCATGAACTGCTTCACGCGCATATCCTGCTCTTGGTATTCTCGCCTTCCGTGCAGAAGCCGTCTCATGGGTTTCTGAAAGGCTGGCCATGTCAAACCCTTTGCACCCGTTTCCTTGGGCCCTCACCACTGCCGCAGAACTTGGTCGAACATGAAGTTCCCTCGGTTGTAGCCTAGGCAGGAAATACATTAATACATGTTCAAAAACTCGTGCCAGTGCACAGGTGTGCCCAGGTCGCTTCACACAGGAACACTGTTCCTCGGGTCTCGTATTTGCCAGAGTCTTGCAGTCGAAACTATGTCCCTTTGACTGGAGCTCTCACCTTCATGCTTGCGTTAAGTGTGATGTGTTGCGCATTTCTCTGCCCAAGGGCAGGGCCAAACAGTTCTTCGACGCCATCTGTAATGGACATGATTTGCAAAGCTTGCAATCTGCAAGGCTTGCAACTATGTACAACAAGGCCCCAACAGGCTGTGCCTACTTTGAGAAGAGCCTGAGTCGCAGCGGCACAAACCTGTCTTATGCTTGATGCCGGGACACGGCAAAGAAGATTCACTTTTGACCCGCTGTCTTTGTGCTTAGACCAGCCGACCTCAAATTCAAGAGTCTCCTGGAGAGGCCCTATTGGATTGGCGTACGGGGAGCTTGAAGAGCAACCATCTGATTCGAGCTCTGTCCAGAGCATGTGGTCGAGACTCATTGGCGAGACTACGTTGATAACTTGATAACTGTTAGACTTCCAACACTTGAGACTTGACAACTACTGATTCGGGTTTACAGGTTGGCCTTCGGCATGTTATGCAAACACTGTTAAATAGTTGTGAAACAGCACGACCACATGTTTGTGGTGATGCCTTTCCGTCTTCATTCCTCAGTTTGCCTTCCTGGCGCTTCTATCCCATCAGGGTGCCTGGGGGCAAAGTAGCAACATATAGCAACATGCCTGAATGTGAGGACAAGCCAACCAGATTCAACCACATGATATCACCACAAACCTCAACTTGGAACATGGCTTCCAACACTTCGCACTCTGGGAGTGATGCGCGGCATCCAAGGCGGCCGCATCAGCTTCTGCATCCTGGCTCGCTACGTGCGTCTTCGTGTCAATTCACTGGTGCATGCTCGCAACAATACTTTGAGTAACATCGAGCGATACTGCCAAGTTGAGTCTTGCCTCAGTCCGCTCCACAGCATCTTCCGGCACATCCGGGCTTTCAAGCTCGTGGGCATCGGGAAGAGGACCGGCTATGTCCTCCTGATTATTTCAGCATGCAAGTCGGCAGCAGCGCAAAAGCATGGATCACCAATGGAGAGACGAGCTATGCCAAGATTTTTTTCCCGGGGGGGGGGGGGCTCNNCAAACACTGGCACATTTGCCCCCCCCCCCCCGCCCAAGCACCGAACCCGCTTGACGCATCCGTGCTACGTACGCGAAAGCGACACGGAGGATTCACGAATAAACGTAGAGCAGTGCTGGTTCCAGATTGGAAGGACTGTCCACTCCTCAGGCCAGCTGGCTGCTACGTCAGGAACCACGTTTGTCGCGGGCCGCGTCGCTTGGGATTCGTCGTCGTTGTGATCATTGTGAACTACATCAAGGCCTCTCTGTTTAGGATGCTGTGTGGAAGCACAAGATGCAACCACTGCACTTGTAAGACCGTAGACTAATTAGCCCCGTCCCACTCAGGTTGCTGGAGTTTGAGGGAGTGTGGGCATCACCAACGCAGCTGGTGAGACATTCAAGGCCCCAACTTCCTCCCACACGTCGAGAAATCCAGAATGAACACAGCAGGGAACGTTTGCATCCAACAAGCTTTCCGACGTCGGCTGAATGCTCAGCAGCTACGCAATGATTCCCCAACAAAAGACGGCCGACGTCGGGAAACTGCCAGGGATTCGGGAGTTTGCAAAGGTTCAAGGCCGGCTTGCCAACACTTGCCACTGCTTTCGAGCCACCGGACAGCAGTCTTTCTAATCCCTTGTTCAGAAGCATGACACATGAAGGCGTTAAGCTCCGGGCCTCTAGCTCCAAGTCCTGGGAGTCCGCTTGAGCTGCCTGCATTCCACGGGCACGATAAGACAAGTGAAGCCTCACATCTGAAGCTTGACGTGCCGCCTTGACTCTTTCCGAGCGCTCTCGCAACAATGCATCCATCTCTTCCAAGATCACCTGTCGAATTAACATTTTGCGAACCACCTCCTCATTCGAAACAGCCTGATCATGTTGCTGGGACAGGGAAAGCTTGCACCTCCTGCTGATCCTTGCTGACACCTTGCAGCTTCATGCGATTGATCGCCTGCAACAGCGTCCAACTACTACTTGCCCCCCAAGAAGACTGACAAGACTCAAGTTCACAAGAGAGGCCAGGCACGAACAGCACCTTGTCGCGCAAGCCTTTCATTGCATGCTGCTTCAGTTTGTCGACCTCGCAGAGCCGATGCGCAAGAACTCAAAACAAGCTTCGCCGAAACTAATCGACGCAGTGTTGATTCCCTTTTTGCAGTTGTGCGCCCAGTATCCATACATGCCACACTTCCAAACCCAGGCGTATAGAAACGCCGAAGTTCATGATGGGCAGCAGCCGTTGCCAGTCGATGACAGAGGCAGCACCAACCCTACTCAATCGCTTCCATGTGCCACTGCTGCCAAGCGAACCGTGGAAGACTCCGGAAGCATGCAGTGTACACCCCTTAAGACCTGCAGGTCGCCGGTGACAATGGTTCTCCTTCGGTGATCCTCTTTTCTGTGATCGCCTTTCACCCCTGTTCTCGTTTCCTTCGCTTCCCCCTCGGTCACCTGTATAACGTGCTATCTCCTAGTTCGTTAGTTTCAGCAATACAGAAGCCGGGCTTTGTGTCACTACCGGCCCCATCATAACACACCAAATATGCAACCACCAACATGTCTCGCGAGCCGTAGATGCACTTGCCAAAACCATCATTATAGAAACATCTGCGAAACGCTAACTTAGGAACTCGAGTAGGATCACAACCTGCAAAAGCGCCTGCTTGATGGTAGACCGCTCCACCGACCCATACCCGCCCCCACCCCATGCTCATGTACTTGTTAAGTCGCCCTAGATGTGATGGCTGGTGGGGCTGGTCGCAGCGCGGTGACGGTGTTGGGTCGAACTCTGCCTCCCGGATCACCTTGTTCGACTCTGAGTTGAAAGTTGACAATGCAAGCCTGCGATTACATACCCGTAGCAGCATGTCCACATGAACCTTCAGCTGGAGCTGCTCAATGGCCGCACGGTTCTGGCTTGGGACGACGACACTTGGGGTTTGGGCATGCATACGATCCAGGCAACTTGGATTAAGCGTACCTGGACCTGTGGGTCTACCAGTACTTCTCATGGTGCACGCAGGATGGGGCCACGGCGTCCAAGGGCTCGAGGGCGGCGTTTGTTGCGTTCTGCGCACAGCAAGACGAAAATCAATGAAAACCAGCAAGATCGATGCTTGTCTGGGCGCCTGGATTCCCTCCAACGCTTTACTCAGCTTCCATTTGCTCTGGCCGAGGCGCTGATTTTCCTGCGCGCTGCACTTCAACTGGTTCAGGGCTTAGTGCAGGGCCTAGGGCCTGCAAGGCCTAGGCCGAGGAAAAATGACAAAGGCAAGCTTTTGGGAGGACCTCGGAAGCTCCACGGGTTCGAACCGATTCGGTCCTCGCCAGTATTGACTACAATGCTGTCGCATCAAACTCACCGTTCACTGGGTCCTTCTACTCGACATCGGAAGAAACTGTGAATTGCACCTTTGATGCCTTTCGCAGGTGTTGGTCTCTCTGCATCTGTCTGTCACGGACTCGATGCAAGAATCGTGGCTGTGGGCAGGCCATCTTGTTGGGAGGGAGACAAAGCGATTTGCTCCGAGATCCTGGCTTCTGCGCCAAGGGTGGGTAGAATTTACCCACGCCCTGCCCAAAGGGACGAACGACAGACAACAAAGGCGGAGGATGGCGGAGGAGAGACGTCACGCCTCCAAGACTTCTCTTTCAACTTCTGGAGCCTCGGCTCGGCGCATGCAATAGTCATCGTTGGCAGAACCGGAACTCAGCAGGCGGCTCGCACCCCAGCCGTTGAGCGCGATTTCTTTATGGAGAAGCCACCGGACCTCGATAACGTTTACCCATGTGCGGCCTCGACCAAAAAACCCCAAATAGCACCCGTAATTCGAAGACGTCACTCTTGGACAGCAGTCCCTACGCAGCAAGGCACGCGGACGCTCGACATGGGTCGGCGTGCCTCCAGTGCACGACTCCGTCATCGTCGGGCTTCTCCTCCTCACCTGGCGTGCACCCAACAATTTCGGAGTCATCATGGCCATGACATGCTTTGGGCCTACGCCAGGTGGAAGCTCGGCCAACTGCACCTGTCAAGTTGCATATGTCCAGAGTCCACGCATTGGGAATGCCTGGCATAAGGCCTGATCCTCCTTCGAAGAAGGCTTGCCTTTGTCGCCTTTGGGAGCTGTCAGAGATGGCCACCGCCACTTCTCAGTTTCCCAGCCTCTTCGAGCAGCCCCCTGCCGCCATCCAGTGCCTCAAATCTGCATGATGGCTAGCGGCTGGAGCATGCCAGAAAATGCTAGAATATGCTAGAACTAGGTGTGCTAGCATGCGCTAGGATGCCTTGAATGAATGCAAGCGAGCTGCCAAAGATCTGGTCTGCATTGTTTCGCCGGCGCACCTAGAAACGAAGGCCAGTACTGAAAACCCAACATAAAGCAGGTGGAAGGCCGGTGCGTCGATACTCGATCCGACTCTGAGCATCGCGCTGGCTCCAAGAAGCTTCGGGTGTGATCCGGTGCGCAGTTGTAAGCGTAAGGGTGGGGCATGCTGTAAGGCAGCATGCGCCCCTGGCATAGTACTGGCAGACATGTCGCATTGAGCAGGAGTGGCCCCTATGCAAACACTTACATGACGGCCTTCAAAGCAGGAGGAGCTGCCAATGGAAGTGGGTCAGGCAACGTGTAGTGGCCTGGACCTGATAAACAGTGCTTGCGAACACTACCAAAACCGGGTAAACTGGATGAGCGTGTTTTTCCGCATTGATCGTGTAGCATGCCGAAAACGAGCAACAGTCATGCTTTCCGGCACTCCAAAAGAAAGACCGAGAACGGCAACGAATGAACGACAGAGATCAGAGATCACCGCGGCAGATTCTGCAGCAGATTGAGGCTATCGAATAAGCTTGGACACTCCTTTCCCGGATTGAAATCAAGCGCATTATCACAAACTTGCACGGGTATTCCCTCATGTGGTGCGTGTGTGTGTGTGTGTCTCATACCCTACACCAGAAGGGCTAACGTAGGCAGTCAACCGCGCGTGATGCGTGAGCGCTGTTGACTGGTGCTTTAAGCAAGCCGTCAGGCCAATGAGCTTGGAGATGTGTTCGAGCTCGATGTTGGAGGCAGTTGAACCGTGCAGTCACTCCAACGGGGCATGGCAGGGACGCAGACCGCTTCGGAGATCCGAGCTCCCGCCCATCTCCAAATGCATAGGGCTGTCAATGCCAGTCAATCACAGCTCGTGCTCATCAACCCAACAGTACCGACAGGCCATGGTGCAAAAAAACACTACAAGAAACGCAGGCATGGGAAGATCATCAACACCTATTATTGGTATGACATCCCCTCCACCTTAGAGGTGCCTCTCTTCAGTGAGTCGCAAACGATTGACAGAGGAGCGGGTTGCCAGTCAGATCTGTCTTCAGGAGGTTTGTTGCTTCAGCTCGTTCAGGACTTCCATCTCAGGATAAGTTGCAGCGTCAGATCCAGATCTTGATCCACAATCAACGCCTTTGCAGTCAGCGAGTGGCAGTGGGAACCCTCCCACAACAAGTGCAACATTCTGCCTCACATCATAGACCTGGAAACGATGGACGAGTGAAATATACGAGCGGTCCATCGCGTGTCAAACAGGAGTACTTCAAAAGCGCAGCCAGCTCTTGCGAAGACAGCAGCCTCCGGAAGCAAGTTTTTCAAAGTTGCAACGTATGTATAAATCTGGATCCAGCTTCAATAGCCAGACTCTTTCCAGAGCATCCGTGCTGAACTGTGCAATCGGCCGTGCGATAAGCATCGCATCGCACTGAAGCGCACGCTGGCTAAGAGACTCTTGCCGCGGTGGAAGATGATGATGGTGGCTGTGGTTGTTGTTGTTGATGATGAGGATGGTGCTGGTGAAATGTGATGATGGTGATGGTATGTGATGAGGATGATTATTATCAGGACGATGGTGATGGTGATGATGTTCATGATGCAGATGACGATGATCATGACCATGTCCATGGTGATGATCAGCATCATGGTGATGAGAATCGTCATGCTGATGGCTGTGATGGTGCTGGTGATGGTACCGGAGATGGTGACGACCAGGCCGACAGACGTACATGATAGTGGACAGTAACGACATGATGATGCTGATGACGGTGGTGTCGGTGGTGACAATAACGGCTGTGGCAGCGCCAATGACTGTGATGATTGTCATGGTAATGCTGGTGACCCTGGTAACGAAGACGAAGTGACGATGATGCCGCTAATGAGGAGAACGCCAGGTTCACGCTCAAGAGAGGAATGCCTAAAATAGCGCTGCTGAGGTGGACAAGAGATCACTTGTGTTTTGATACTGCCTTCTTGGTGTGTCCGTTCAATGTCGTCGTCCGGTCTGTCTGGGTGTTTCTGTCCAGCTCTTGTCTGTGCTTGTCAGACTGTTAGATCCGCGAAACCAGTCGAGTGCAGGTTCGAGACACCCGGTACGAGTAGGCCCCAGATAAACGTCGTCATACTTCATATCTTGACCAGCTGGCAACGAAGTGGCTGGGTGTGCTGCCTGGCACCTCTTCTGGATCTCCAACAACCTAACAAGATCAGGAGAGTCAGTAAACAAATCAGGATTCAACTTTAGAGCTTGATGCACCCCGGCCTTGGCAATTAACGCCTTTGTCTCCGAGCTAGTTGCACTTTCGTACCTGTACACGAGCTCGCCGACGACTTTGACTTCGACGGAACCTGGAGTGCGGTTCGCCAAGCAGTCCCTCAAACGGCGAGAAGGGCCGGAAGGGGGTGCTGAGACTAGTGCCCTTGGCATCGTACGAACCGGGAGGTGGATTGGCATCATAAAGCTTTGGAGCCACATCAAAGTAGCTCGGAGGTTTATGTGCCTCGACTAACAAGTCAATGCTTCACAACCAGGACGATTTCCGCTGGCCGGCCACCCTGCCTCCAGCATGAAGCGCCCACCTTCTGGACAGAACGGCTTTCCCATCTTTGCCCTTAGCTCGGGCTGGCTGAAACTCTAAAAGCACCTGCCTGCGAAAGTCTGAGGTTGGTGACCGTGGTGCAGTCTAACACCCAAACAAAGCCGAGAGGCCATGGTGGAGGCACGTAGGTGGGACCAGGAACGAAGCTCTTGTGCTTCGACACGTAGTCCTCGCATGGTATGGAGTTTACAGTTTGCGAGTGTTCAACTGCAAGCAGCGCTGCGTCCAGCGTGGATATGTTCTTCGACACGCTGATCTTGCCATGAGGCTTGGGCCTTGCTCCGAAGGTCGAGTCAGCTCGTACGGCTCGGTTACTTCTCAACATGCAAGCTTTAATTGGCACTTGGGCTTGTTTTCACACGCCCCCAAGGTTCGAGGCATCTGAATTGTCCCTGCAGCGGCTACTGCGCATATCACCGCTCTGGCTCTGACTTCCCCTGCTGATATTGTCACAAGGATCGGCAGGATCTGCCAATTCCTCGGCTCATGTACAAACATTGCTCGCACGATTCTGCAGACAAGGCGTAAGGTAAGCCCCGCAGCAGTGCTGCTGCAAAAGTGCGAAGCACCCTCAGCACTTTGAACCGACTTACGCATGAATTGATGTAGCAACGGCGCCGGCTTCTACAGGCAAAGAAGGCCAATGAAGAGGAGTGGAGAGTTACAGTGAGCGAGGAAGTCTACAGAAACTACGGAACTTGGCCAGCTCTGGTGGGGCCCGACTTGTTGCGGGTATGCGTTTCGCCAGCCGTTCCTGTCGGATTGCGACCCTGACTGCTTTAGCTGTAGCAGTCTGACCCCACCCGAACAACATGTGGCTACAAGATGCTACAACTTACGGGCCAGCTGTTACACCGTGTATGCGGGTGAAAGACTTGACCAGCACCAAGTCTCTGAAGCTTGATGAGCATACCCTTCTGTGATAATGCTGCCTTCTTTGGCATGGCAGTCCGCATTATTCTCCAGCATCCCATGATCGTCCAGCATCTGTGAAGGGCTGCGGTTAAGATCGTCACGTAGCTCTTCGAGGTCGCCTTGTGATGCATTGCTAGTATGGCCTGAGCCTACAACGTCCGATGTGCTTGTGACCGAGACTTCGGCGACTGCAGCATCAGTTGGTAGAGGGTTTGTCTCCGACTCGGCTACAGCCACAGCCGTCTCAGCTTCTGATTCAGCTGTGGTCCTCAAGGATCCTTCTGCGGAAGGGAGCAGTCTTGGCTGCTCGCTTGATGCTAACAATAAGCTCGGCACCTCCGTGCCCTCGGATACATTCGGCATCTCCTGGGCAGCGACCTCAGGCTCACCCTCGCACTTCACTTTCTCTTCGAAGTCGGTCTGATCAGCTTTGCACTCGCTTGCACTTGCGTCGCTTGCGTCGCTTGCGCTCGCTCGACCCCTCGAAGGACGGGCCGGGTCCTTCGGCGACTCTGCGACGCTTTTCTCCTCAGACCTCAGACCTTCCTCAAGAAGGGCTTCTTCTAGAGGTCGGGACGTCTGATGCTCGCACCATTTGCTCAAAGCACTCACAATCCGTGCAAGTAGGCGCAAAAGCAATCCCGTGAGGGCGCTGAATGCAGCCTCACCTCCGACGAAAGCCAAGCCAAACATCACGGGAGACCAAAGAGACAGAACTCCGCCAAGCACTGGAACTTTCAACACCCAGAACCAGACATTCACCAGGACCCAGAAAGATAAACGATTGGCGTACATCTGCGTAGTGTTTCCTGCGACGCAACGTGCGGATTCCAAGGCGATGCCAAATAACAACCCAACTGTGATCAGCACGCTTACGACTGAGGCAACTTCCAGGCAAAAGACAAGCAAGAGCACACCTGCTGCTACCATTGCCCAGCGTTCATGTGGGCAAAGTGACAGAAGATAAATACTACATGTGGGTCGCTGCAGAATCGCACAGGCAGCTTGCCGCCCGGCATCCAGCAAATTATACAAGTGCTCTATCGTGTGGCTGAGCAGTGACGTGAGAAGAGTGAAAAGGTATGGGGCTAGAAAGCTGCCCCTCCAGTACTGTAGCCACATGGTCAGCGCGATCAGGAGACCCTCTGCACCTGGTCTGGTTTTGTTGGGTAGTCGGCTCACGCTGAATTGAATCGCACAAAGCAGTGGCCAACAAGCCCAATAAGAAAGCAAGTATCGCATTTCCTGTTCCAAGTCGGCTGATGGTGAGAAAGTCTCTCGCCAGCGAATGGCAGGCAGCCAGCTGAATGTTTGCGATCTCGTTTCCTCATCCGTCTGTGCATCTTTCTCGTGATCATGCTGGATCAAGGCGCGGCTTGTCCACAGTACGGGCAACAGAGTTCCCAAGAGGAAAAACACCACGCAAGGCACAACGTCTGATGGACACAAGCTTGCGGCCAGCCACACTGTCGGGCACACAGCGATGAAAGAAACATGGAAAAGAACATGCTTCGCAGACTTGAAGAACGCGTTCGAGTTATGTCTCAACCAAGACCGCGATTTCCAAAGAAGCATGACAGCGTAGGCAGTGCCACCAATGCCCATACCACAAAGTGCCAAAATACCTCTCTGCTCCCACGACATACACGTCCACATCCACTGCAGCATCACAAGAAAGCGAAGAAGAATGGGACACACCAAACGCCACCTCAGCGACGGCTCAGCCCTTAGAGCCTTAGAGTCTCTTGCTCGAACGAATTGCCGCTGAGGCACAAGTCGTAAACTGCTGGGAGGACCAGAGTCACCCATGCCACCAGCATGTCACCATTGGCTCGCACTGCCCCAGCTGTGCTCTTTGCAGCAGATTCTGCGTGCTCAAGGACCTCTTGCCAAGCAGAATGGCCGCGTGCCAACTGCAATCCGAACCAAGCGATCCAGGCACAAACAATTGTGCTGGTGGTACGAGGCCGTTTAAGGAAGCAGGAACATGTCACGGCCAGGATCGACATGGCTGCAATGAAATCACACATCTCCGCTTCATGGCGTTGCAGTTCCGTGACAAGCTCGTTCAAAGACTTGGTCCAAGGATCCTCGGATCTCTGCAGTCGTTCGTGACAAAACCCGACAAGCAACACAGTACCGCTGATGCCTGAACACTGTGTCAAAACAAGGTAACACAAGCATAAGTTTCGCATCCATTGATTTGCTGACTGGTGGCCTAATTTTTTAAGATCGTATTGACTCAGCTGCAAACCCCAATAGCGAGCAGAAGATGCTTTGAGTTGCAACAAGGGCCGTCACAGTCGCGGAAACTGCTCTGACGCCGACTGGGACACCGACCAGAACACGACCTGTAAGGATATATGTCAGCCTATAATGTGTCTGTATGTGTGTATGCACGTATGTAAACATGTCGGCATGTGCATATGTATATTATGTACATATTTGCATACATATATATATATATGTGCATGCATGTACAAGGGTTTCGGATCGTGCAGCGTCCTATCCTAACCCACCACCATCTCCGGACACACCTCCCGGCTAGTCGTAGTCTAGCTAAAGCGAGCGACGACCTTGAGACGCACGACACAAGTAGCTCACGCCAATACTCACGTTCTGGTGGATGCGCAGCAAGCCTGGAGAATGTCGCTAGACTTCGGCTAGCCTCCCCCAAGGTGGGCAGGGTGGGTACTTCAAACTTTCTCCCCGAATAAAAAGTTTCGACACCAATACGATACTTTGTACTCACTTGACGGTGTCACGGCAAATGCTGCACACAATCTGATCCCTTGCAATCTGGACTCTCTCGGACTCAATGTTTTGGCAGCGACTTGAGCCAATGTCGATCATGGCACAATCCGTTGGTTCATCTGTGAAGGCCACCAATGATGTGGTTACATGTAACACGGTCCCTTGACAAAGACGCAGTGCAATTGTCACATCTCACATCATTGCCAAGTCGCCGTGTGCAAAACAACAGAACCAATGCACAGCGACAAACGACACTAACAATAATTTCGGGACGTGGCGATCTACAACTATACAAACCAATAACTGTCCAATCTAAAAAGGCGGCTTTTGCTGGGAACGATCCAGTGCAATCCAGACTATTCACTCAACAATGAGCTGTACATTAAATCGCGGGTTGCGAAGAAAGATTCAGTGCAGCAATGCGAGTCCTCATCAGCAAGCCACCGAATGCGCAATCCAGAGTAGCAATCGTTCAATACGTGACAAGAAGTCACCCTGAGAAGCAATGCCAGTTCCGGTGCCACAATGTTGCTGTTGTGTGTGTGTGTGTGTGGGGGGGGGGGGAGCAAAACACTTGCCAATCACCACCTGCGGGTGATCAACGCACTCAGTTGCTGCACCAGCGATGTGGTTTTGTGACATTCCCGACGCGGACAATCTGGCCTGCCTGTACACTGCACTCTCATGCCCTGCATCAATCCTCATGTTGCTGTCATCCTCAATAATGTTGTCGAAAGTCAGCTCGGCAATCTCGTACTCAATCACCTGACAAGGTGCGAGCAATCCACGGGCACGGCACACAATATCGCGAGGCATCTGGACGTGCCTTTCAAGGCACCAGCGTCCGTGCGCGAATCCCGGCTTGCTCAACTCATTCACTCGCTCAGCCAATACGACACATCTGGCTTGGCCCAATCTCTTCTAAACAGCTCTGGCTGGAGAGCTCGGACGCAGGATGCTATCCGAGAAACTGTGATTGGGGAACGCCAACGCAACCACCGCGGCAGTCCTCAGGTGGCGAAGGTAGGCATAGACCGGCCACTTGGCAGCATCAGATGGCCATGGGAGCAGCGTCTCGAGCAATCCCCATGTCTCCAATGGAGCAGTTCTGTGAGCTGGGCCATTCAAACAACGGCCAAAGTCTTGCCATAGCTGCCATCAATGCAAAGGTGCATGCATGCGCTCGGCGTCAATCGGTCCAAGCTGTCTGCTCCAGTGTAGGGTGCCTGCCGTAGCCCAAAGCCAATGTCCCGAGCAATTGGTGGCACTTCTCCATGCTCCAAAACCACTTGCCAGTTCGATCGAGAACATCAGTCACTGGGTCACGCTCCACTGGACCAACTGATCAACATTAATGAAGGCTTCCGAAGTCGCAACACGAAGCGTTTGCATTTCCAGTTTAGGATCAGTTCTCGCGAAGCAATAGTCTACCTGGATGACAGGCTGACGATACTTCAATTTTCTTGAGGCAGTATGTCGACCTTTTGCCGTGGTACAACGCTTGCGCCAAGATCTGAACGGAAGGTGCATCAATTCATGCTGTTTTCTCTCAGTATCAGTAGGCTCTACAGGAACTCTCAATCCTTTGGGTTTCCGACCTTGCTCAATGGGATGATCTTCCTCACCAACCTCAATCAACGTATGCAAAATCTGAAACACCGTGAAGCCTTGCCAATCACAGCCAAGGTCTCGATCGGGATGCGAATCAGGTTTGACAGTCAATCCTTGATCATCCGTTCCTACTTTCTCAGGACACTGAACAACGTAGGTATATCTACCCGCACTCAAAATATCTCCAAAAACACTGGAACACTCCAATCCAATGGGCGAAGGTTCTTTGTCAGGGTTCACAACGCCACACCTTTCATGGTGAACAAACCTCACCCAACACACTGGACGTTGGAACCGATGGACAGGTCCGACGCGTGGAAGAGCCACATCAATTCTTCAGCCGTTTTGGCGTTGAGTAAGCTTTGTCAATGATCTGAGGCGATCCCTAATGGAGGCCTCTGTGTCTCCAGATCGGGCAACGCTTGAATGATCAGATGTTCCCTCGGCTCAACACCGGCGGATCAATCTGAGGGGGATCCGGGGCTCGGCAGGGCGTTTGGAAGCAATAGGAACGTGCTTACCAAAAGCACCAGACTGCACAGTTGGCCTAGAGTAGACTTTGGCTTTCGCAGAAAACATTGGGCCTTCTTTGGCTTGAGGACCAATCTTAGAGGGCACGGAACCAGTCGCACGTTGGCTCAATGTGTTCACAATCTTACCAGTCCAGCGTTTATCATCGCGACGATTAGGATCACGCTACGTGCGAAAATCCTGATCTTCTTGGACAATAGAAGCGCCGTCCTTGTAGACTTTGTGAGTTTTGCGGTGACAGGTCAATCTATTGCGATCACAAGGAAGAGAAGCCCAGCCACATGACAATGTGTGAAGTGCCAATCTGGCTGAATCTGGCTGAACATGGTTGCGAGTAATTAAGGGTCAATGACTGTTTGTCCAATGGCCACAACAACCCATGTGATGAAACTTCTGATCAGGACGCGCGCGCGAAAACTTGTCATTGTCCTTAGCTCAATGGGTTGAACAACGCGGGTCAGAGGATCGTAGCTGCTATCAACGCCGTCACAAACGCCACGGAGCTCACAATCAAGACCCGAAAGGTCAATCTTTTCCAGCAAACTACAGATCTCCAACTCCGTCTTGGGACAGTAGCCGCCTGTTCAAAAGGAATGACCGTTAGCGACCGTTAGTGTCAAGTGCACCCAGGTTCCTTGTCGTATGATAGGAACAGTCTGTCCTTTCCGAGTCATCAGTACCATGAGGTCACGGGTCACGACTCACGGCGGCGCAGAAGTCTTGCAATAGAAATCGAGACACGCTGACCAATGGACACGGGATGCTCTCACAAATATAAAAAATGAACACAAAAAGGATGACCACCGCAATCGAGCTCAATGATACGCTTTCCGATGATGTTCGAAGCCTTGCCTGAAATTGAATGCAACGCAGGACAATCTGCACCAAAAGGGTGCAAAGGATAATCCTTGCCAAACCAAGGAGAAGCGCAATTCGCTGAAACACCACTCTCAAAGAGAATCCAACTGCGCTCGATCACTCCGGACTGCATGTGAAACTCAGCAAGGTATCCTTGGATTCACTCAGTGCTGCGGGCTGAGCTGACTGCTGAATCTCTTATTGCGGGTGATACACCTCTACACTAGAAGACAATGTGCCGATTAGCATGAGTTCTCCTACGAACAGCTTGCTGAATCATCCAGGCATGGGAGGTCGAGTGCGACCACCAGAAGAGGAAGACGACGCAGGCAACGCTGCAGACAATGCCTCAGCTTCATCGCCATAGATCTCCTCAATGATGGGCTGACCAAAGCCCGGCATGATGGCGCTTGTCTCCAATGGAGCACTTTGGTGTTCCTCAGTGCTCGAGGAGTTCAATGCAGAGAGGTCCTGATCCCTAGGCCAAGACCAATCATCATGCCACCATTCATGTGCACTCCAATCATCCTCGTACCGTTCATCTTCAAACAAGGTGCCAGTCCAGTCATATCAGTCATGTCCATCATCATACCACATCATGTCAGCTTAATCACTCCAGTTTTCCCAGGTGCCTGCCACTGCACCGGCATTGTCATCCGTCTCTAGTCCTTGCTCTGTCTGATCACCAATCGCTCCACTCTGTCTTCCATGTGGGCAATCTCTGCTCTAGTGTTAATTAGATCCACAATTGAAACAACCTGTTCCTGTGCCTTTGCATTTTCCCGCGCCCTTGCCTTTTCCTTCTCCTTTGCTTTTGCCATATCCTTTCCAATCTCCTTTCCTCTTTTTCCGTATCACCGTTGCCAAAGCCACACCTGAGCTGTGGGCCCTCCAGCATCCAATAGACGCAGGCGACTCTTGCGAGAGCTGACCAAGTGTGGGCATGATCTCGACATCTAGGCAGTAGCAGTCACTGTGGCACGAGATCAAGCCCGGAAGTGGAAACAGTTGATCAAGCAGACCAAGGATACTGCTGTCACGGTCTGTTGCTCCGACAGCTGCGAGCTGTTGGGGCAGCTGCATTTAGTAATGACGCCGAGCTACCCACCCTTGGGATCTGTGCCCCTTGCCAGAAAACTTTTGTCAATCTGCGAGCCTGGTCCCATCACGCTTTCAAAGTACACGGCCGTGTACGGGAAGAGCGGACGTTGTTGACGGAACGCAATGCCCGGTCTGTTTGCGACAGTTTGCCAACAACCAGAACTTGCACAACCACAGCGCTGGTTGTAAGGCGTCCCTCATTGATACCAATGTATGCGCCCATCCGCAGTGCGGAGTTGGGAGCAGAAAGCTTGACGATGGAAGTGCACAACAACTTCCGGCTGTGCAAGCCGCTGGCCCCGTGCGTCCTTGGCGCAACTTCAACAACCCTGTGGAGAGGGAGCGTCCGGAGAAAACCGTTATACTTGCATTGGAGGATCGCTTTAGCCGTGGCGATGAGCTTTGTCACACTTGCTGACTCCTACCGCAAGGCCTTTGCCTCGGTCTGCCTCCCAGACTTCCTGACTAAAGGCGACGGCACAGGAGTGGCACAGAAGCCTGGTTGAAGAGGTCGAAGGAAATGAAGGGCATGACATGCAGTGGGAATCGAGCGGGCACAGTGGCTACATTGCCATTTTCCGAGATGCTGAAACCCTTCTGCCATGGTTACAGATTGACCCGGTGATCTTGAGGCAGCCTAACCTGCTTACTTGTGTTGGTCTTCGCTTTGCACAAAACCGTGTATCAGCAACTGTTTCGTGGACGCACTCTGTGTGCTGCCTTGCTCCACAGCTGCTTGGTGTTTGAACGCGGGGCCGTAATGAGGCCGCCGTCAGCCTTTCGGTCTGCTCATGCGCTGGGCTCATAACTTCGCTCGATTGTCCCCAACCGGTTGAAGGAGCTCTCCCCCTTGAAAGGAGTTGAGAAACCTTAGGCTGTATTCGGACATGCTTCGAGGGGCCCTTTTCTTGTGCACCAAGTCCTCAGGCGCCTTGCTCTTCACAAATCCTTGGCCCCATGGGCCATTGCCATTGAAACGTCCCTTGTGAGGTTTGTTTGCCTCCTTTCACCCCTTACTGCATGATACTGCATGCATCCTTAGGCTGCGCCCGACCCGGACTCAGTGCCTCGAACAGTGGAATAGTGGATGCATATGTATATATATATATATGCACACACTCTCTCATTTATACATATATACACTATTATACACTATAGACACACGTTGACGATATCACCCCTGTGTGGAACAGCTTCGGACATATAGTTTTCGTACACTTCTTGACATATGTATGTCTGTCTATCTATCTACCTACCTACCTACCTATCTATGTGTGTTATATCATATATTAAGTATATATGTAAGTAAGTGAGTAAGTATGCATGCATGCATGTGCCTGGATGTATGCATGCAGGTACGTACATATGTAGGCAGTATGAACGTACCAGTCCAGTAACTTGCGGTTTGCCCAGGAGTACGACACGGACCGAAACGGTCATACACCGAACAGAAAACAACGAGGCGGAAACCGACGATGACGCCGACCGGGGCACGGTGATGGACTCCAAACCTTGTGGCTAGTGGGGAAGACAGCTATAATAGCCGTAGTATGGTGTCGGCTTGGGCTGCTTTGGCAGCCAAGGATCCTCCGGCCAAGCCACCGCTGCATCAGCCGATGTGGCTTCCATGGCTTGCCCCTTTTTAGCTGTGCAGTTGGTGCCATATATGCTCTTCTTTCGGGCATGAGTCGCAGCTAGCCTTTAGTAGAACGTCGTCAGGGGGGAGCTGCAAACATCACAAAGCCAGAGCTGGGGGGGGGCAGTGGGCGCAAACCTGCAACTGCAAAGGCCAAAGAAGTGGTGTCTGCATGTGACGCATGGCTCACCAGCTCGAAATTTGGAAATCCTAAATGCGTCCATCGAGAGTGCTGGGTTGCCCGCTCTGCTATATCGGGATGTCTCGGGTCAGTTGGGCGGTAGACCTCCCGGAATCAGCTTGCGGCTTTGGAAGTTGCAAGCAGGTGACCACTTGAGGCTCCGGCATGAGATGTGGGCGTGCTGTAAGCTAATCGGACTTGGTCCTCTATACTGCGCGGCACAAACTTTGAGCGTGGGGCTCCTGGATGTCCAGCAGTTTCAAAGAGCACTCGCAAGGCGCTATGACATGCCATGACTCGCGATACGATCATGTATTGTATCTTGTTGATCTTGAAGCTTACTCTCAGTGCTCGCAATCTCTTAGCCCGCCTGGGCGCTGCGGCCGCGAAGGCGGCGGCGCAGCAGCCATGGTGCACCCCTCGAAACACTTCCAACCATGACGAGTGAAGCCGAGATGGCTGCGAGAAGCGAAGCTACACGAATGTATCACCGATGCTCGGAACCAAAAACGCTGCACGCGAATGTCGAGAAGCAAACCCAATGTCAAATGGACTTACCCAATCCCATCCGTGCTTGAATACCTCGCTGCCCGACTGAGTTTGGGCCCTAGAGCGACGGCTTGCATGCTTGAGTCAGTTTGGAGGCTTAGCTTTAGAAGAAACAAACTTCTAGCGAAAAAAATAGAAGCATGTTTTCACCAAGGTGAACAAACTTGCGACTTGTATGGGCGAGCCACGAGCGGGCGAATGGAGTTTCGGCTGCGAAAAACAAACTACGTACAGTGGAGTTGGTTTCTGGACGACAAACTAAAATTTGCAGCTTCTCGCGGGAAAGGGGGCAACAAGCAAAGCAAAACTCCTGCCATGGACGATTGTCTCTCCTCGGCAGGGGATACTTTGATTTTTTTCGCAGCCAAAACAAGCTGCTGGCCGGAGTATGCTTTTTTATTAATATTTGAGGCGGAACGTCAAGAGGCAAGGGTTTTGTTTTTCCTAGGCGAAACAAACTCTAGCGGAGGAGGATAGGGGATGAGTTTGCTTTCCCCTCGGCAACAGACTCGGGCTTGGCGGCCAGCAAAACAAAGACTGAAGTTCTCCTGCTGGGCAAAACGATCTCTTTCTTTTCCACCACTGGGATCGGGAAGAGGCTTGGCCAGGGTGGGGGCTTGGCTTGTTTTCTGCAGGCAAAACACACTTACACCTGGGTGGGATTTGTTTCTTCGAGGTATGGGCAAGGGCAAGGGGGGAGATGCAAAATGGAAACAGCGAAACCTATGTAAATCATATAGACATGAATACCTGATACCACGATCGATCGAACACTTACGAGAAGATGCACACCTTCGAAAGGCGAGGGATGCTAAGTTGAAGCAATATGAAATACTGAAACCAAACTGTGCGTGTCTTCGTTTTGCGAATCTAGTAGTAGATTCACGACCATGGGAAAACCTGCAAGCGTTTTTTTGGGCTGGTCCTATATGGCATACTTGCTTGGACTGCTGCGACACCCTAAGTCAGTTACGGAAAGGAATGTGTCGTCATTGCTGCAAATAGCAGTAATCTGCACTACGGGAAACAGAACAGGGTTTCACGCTGGTGCCACGGAGGTCGGCATATCTGGCCAGGTCCATTAACAAAGCGCGCCCTCCTTCAACTTACCGGGCACCTGGTGGTGAGACGAGTGGTAAATCAATTGGAATGCGCGCGTGTGACTCGCATCCCTGGAAGTTCTGGCATCCTGCTGCTTCGGCCTCATGCTCTTCTGGTTTTCATCCTCGACATGCGTGACAATTGGACGAAAGCCGAACAGCAGACTTTGCTTCCTCGTCCGATGGGCCTCCGCAGCAACCGCTTTTCTGGCGTGGGCGCGGCACATCCTCCTCCACGACAAGCGCTCCTCGTGTTCTTCTGGAGGATGTTTGATTCTGGCCTGAGCATGGAAATCTCTGCACAACCAAAAGACTTCAGCCTCCAAGGACCAGGCTTGGAGCGCGTGCTTTTGATGCTAGGACCTGACGCTCGGCAGTGACGTTTCTGCGAACTGCCACAGTCATCGAAACTAAGTGACACGTACCGTGGGCATCAGGCATCTTCAGCTAAAGCTCCGAAGGCTTCCTCGCGGAGTGCGAAGTCGAACCTTCTTCCACCTGCTTTGCAAACGTAAGGTTCCGGCATCCACGCCAAAGCCAAGCTTGGCAGAGGCCTTCCAGCTGGCTTTCAACATGAAGCAGGGCGAGCACATGAAGGATTTTAAAAGGCTTTCACGCCGAGCAGCTGTACTGTGCCTTGCATTGATACTCCTGAGGACGACGTGAGAGCTGGTGGCTAGTGACTCTCGAAAATCTTCGCAAGCCTGGCGTAGGTCTCCGCATCGGCCTTAGGCACTTTGGCCTGCATGGCACGTCATCGCACAATCGAAGCAGTCGGCACATGAGGCTTAATGGCAAAGTTCTGCTCTGCCTGGGACTGCAAATCTGACTTATTGCCAACAATCGCCAGGACACACTTCGTGCCCTCAGTGCCACATTGAAGAGTGCAATGCGCGTCTGGCACTGCTTGTCCATCAGCTCCTGACCATCACCTGAAGCTCTTCAACCCATTTGGCAACTCGCCTGATCTCAGGAAAGCAGGGCCGATGCTGTGATCAAGTCTGCGACATTTACCATGCAAGGCGCCTAAAGCTGTCCAAATCCGTGATATCGTAAACCAGCAGGGCACCTGAGTTCGACTCGGCAGGCATACACACTCCAAGTTTCTTCATGAAAGCCTCAGCAGCAGGCCGTCAGCATTGCGGTAATAAATAGGTGCCAGCGAGTGGAAGCGCTCCTTGCAAATGCAGGCCCGCAGCCGGACATCCAGTCGCTAGAAGCATTGAAGCACAAGGATTAAGAGCTCCTGCCCAGCGGTGTCCCAAAGGGAAAGTTGAACCTCTTCGAATTTATCGCTCGCAACAGGATTGACGGATTCGGATTGTATGCTCGGATGCGCCTGTGTGCCTCGAAGCTGGAGGATCTTGTCAAGGTAGGCCGCAGACTGAGTGGAAGCCTTGCTCCGACAGCATGAACCAGGAAATGAAAAGTCTCGAGTTGCACCTCATGTTCGCTGAAAGTCTTCGAGACGAACTGCCGCAACAACGATGTCTTGCCCACACGCCCCTCCAGCCGACGCGAGATGAGGGAGAGGACGCGCCACATCGAAACGGAAACCTCCCACCTCGCCCAGGATGACTATCTTGAAAGGCCCTTCTTGACTCATCGCATACCTCACCTGCACGAGTGACGGCTTGAGGTCCCAGTATCTGGCAACTTCAACTGCATGCACGGCTAAAAGCAGGCGTTGGACCACTGAACTCAGATTTCATACATTGGCTTTGGGGTAACCAGCGACTGCCAATCTGCGCGGCAATCTGCAAGAGAATGCGCTTTGCATTGGCTCTCTGAGTTGCGATCCATGCGGTGCTTTCGATTCTATTGGTTGCGCAGCCGTTGGTGGATTCGTTTGGGGCATAAAATGTCGGCATTTTTATTATTTTCATTTGAATGGAAGGGAGGGAGAAGGAGGTGCACGTCTCTCTAATAACAACAACAGTAGCAGTTTCCCTCAGAGCTGCAGCGCTAAATGAAAAACCAAGAGAGCAAGGGAGCAAGAGATGCAGTAGTAAGCGTGTGTAAGTGAGTGACGTACGAGAGTAATTCAATAGGAGAGTAAGAGTAAGAGTAACAGTATGCGCTACGTGTACGCGCTGAAGTAGAAGCAAAAGTCCAAGCACATGGACGAAACAAAGCAAGAGTACGGGAAAGGGCAAAGGCAAGCGCAAGATCACACATCACAAAGCAGTAGTCGCTCAAGAACATGCGACAGATCCAGAATGGATTTCTTGCACCAATGCAAGCGTTCAGCATCATTCAGTGAGCTTGGGACCGCAAAAGTTGGGAACCGAGTGTTGTCATGTTTGCGCGGAGTGGTTTGGTTGGCTGAGGATGCCTCACGGCATGGGCTGTGTGGTCGAGGCCCCTGCCACTTGCCGAGCGGCTCGGTTGCATGGCCCATGGGCATGGGTGCGGGTGTTCGTGCGTCATTCAAGACACCATCAGTGTGTCATACGCAATCTCCTTGCGGCGGATGGAGCTGGTCATCCAACTTGTATGCCACTATCTGTGGGTTCTTACGCTTGACATATAGTCGCACATTACGTTGTCGGTGGTGTCCGAACTAAGCCGAAGCACGGGCGTTTCGGCTGCTGTCCTCTCGCTTCTTTGGCGATTGGGCATGGACTCGTGCCAACCGAATTGGCACGTATGCGGCTTGCGAAGTGTCCACGCGAGACTTTGGCAGCCATGCCCTGGTCGAATATGGTCGAATGGCGGGATCGCACATGATCGCGAGTTGTTGCCTTGCCAGGACATCCGTCGAATACGGCCCCCCCTTTGCTTCGGCATGGGCGTCTTCCAAAGAAGTCACTTTTCGCAAACTTCTGCAATTGGCGCCCCGTCCTCCAACCTGGTCCAGGTTGAAAGCAATCAGAGACTTTCCCGGGACTAACCGCTCGCATTGCAGCAGATCCAACATTCCACACTAAGCGCTGTTGGATGCCCAGCTTGGAGTCCAGGCGGTTTTACTTCTGAGTCGCAGAAGTGCGCTTTCCCACACGCTTCGACTCTTCGTTGCGGATCTCGATGTTGCCCGCACGTTCGGGACCGAAATTGTCCTGGAAGACTGCGCAGATCTCTGCACAGGATTGTTCATAGCCGTCGACGAACGCTTGCTACCAAGCCGCGCTCCGTCAACTGGGCCTTGTTGGAGCCGGTGGCAATCAGTGAGGGCCAACAAGTGAACCGAAGTTGGGCAACGGCTGGTAACGCCCTTCACACGGGCAGCACACGTAGAATAGAGTTGTGTCTTGACCTGCCTCTTTTGCGGAGCATGGGGGAGGAGGTACACTGCAGCGCAGCGACAGTTGTGTTATGTTTGTCTGCTCTTGCCTTGTGAGAAGAGAAGGGGGTGCTGACGCGATTAAGGAGGGTTCAGGGGCACGCTCAGCATGCTTTCCAGCCCCAAACACTCCTGCGATTCAGTAGGTCGGCCAAATTCCTTCTTCAGGTACTAATCAAGGTGGCCCATGTGCTCTTGTTTGCATTGCATCTGTCCTGCCGGAGACCAGCGTCCACCGCGATCCTGTGTGAATACTTAGTAAGTGAATACTTAGTGAGACTTGAGCGCCAACCGTGCAACGTGCCAAAGCGGGAGCCGCGTCGCTGGGAACGGACATGCAACTCCAGGCGTGAATTAAGCCTGTTCATGCTTTTAGCTTAGTGTTGAATTTTTCGCTGCCATAATCTTGCAATAGGTTTGGCCCCTGTAGACTTCACATTTTGATGGCAAACGCATCGAAAATGGAAAGGGAGGGAGGGAAGAGAGGGCGCATACCAAAGGCTCCGGCAAAGCATTGACTTCTTCTTTTCTATGAAGCCCGCTCACGAACAAGCCTCGCAAGAAGGATGCGGCAAGATACGATGTTCTGCAACCTACACGAAACAAAACCAATATACTGCTGCCTAGCTGAAGGAGCTCGGAATCCGTGGCAGCTATAAGATTTAAGTCATATTTAAGTAGTGGATTTATGAGCGTTCTGGAGGCATGCAGCTGCTCATTGTGACTGCCAGGCCAACTTAGAGGCGGTATCCAGAGCAGCTAAACAAAGCTGAGGTGATCTCGGCTGACAGGGTTGCAGTGCAATGCAGCGGGGCGGTTCGTGTTCGATGTTGCTTGTTTTGCTTCGCTTGTCTTTGTCATTGTTTGGCTCTTTCCAGACCGTACTGCAACTGTGTTGGCGCAGCTGAGCCACACACCTCATTGGGGCTGGCGTGATGCGCGTGTCACAGCACAGCCGCGAATCCTACCCCCTCCGGTTTCCCCAGCTCATGCTCTGAACCTCTCAGTGTGGTGCAGCAGATGCAACAGTCACTTCTGTTGAATCTCTTGAATTGCACCCTGGCCGATCACCTTTTTGTGTCTTTGGCTCTTCAGACATGCCGCTGGAATGAGGGTATTTCAAAATTTTGGGATCATGGAAAATGGATGCCGGTAAAAAAGACTGCAGGTGATTGCAAGACAGATTCAAAAAAAATGAGTCGTGCAAATGTCCGCGTCATCGTGCCTGCACGGGGCAAGAAGTCTGCCTCCGGCATTGCTCAGCGGCGGCGAGACGCTTCGAGCCAGAATGAGGTGGCATCCAAGCTGATATTATGAAGCGCATTTTCCTGTGCACCGCTATGCCCTTGCAGCGCGATTTTTTTTGGCCGCACTCCTAAGGTGCTCTCAGCTTAATTAAATGCATTTTGCTGCATTCGACACTGTGCGATCACACAGCAGAGCTGCGCGGGGTGGCTTACCCTGATGTGTGGTACACCCAAAACCGTGAAGATGCCCATAAAGATGCCTCTGCCCTACAAACCATCATCTCACTCAAATCCGAAAGTTGCATGTATTCTGACTTGCCACCTGCAGCGGAACGCGGAAGTTGGTGAACCAGGACCCACACTTCCGGGTAGCTAGCGCAGAGCCCTGTGCAAGGACATCCTCCTCTCAGCCATGCCATCAGTATCCCTATCCATCAGTGAAGGCAGGAAGGCAGCACATGCCTGCAAACATTTCGACGTGATTGGGCCTGTTTGCATTGACAAAATATCAGCGCTCAGATTGAATCACGCCTCTACTGCCGGTACATGAACTTGGTGATTGATTTCCGTCAATGCTCAAGCACAGGGATGGAGCGTCAAAACGGACCACCATTTTGCAACTTCCAACTTGACCTGCCTCGCTGCTGAGCTGTTGTCCTCCACAGCCAGAGGTCGTTTCCACTCTGCAGAGGATGACTGATATTATCCAACTGCCTATGGAAAGGTCTTCTTCGTCATGATGTTGTAGAAGTCCTGGCCAAGAGGCTGTTGCAGAAAAGGCCAGGACACCGCCTCACAAGTTCACATTTAAGATGACATAAGTTTCTGTCGCTGTCCTCAGGGGTTATGGCACCATCTCCATCAGCGTCAGCTCTTTCAATCATTTCTCGGAGCTCCTGCAGAACCCTCGCTGCTCACGATTAAGGACAAGTACTGAAGAAGGGGTGCTCCTCTTCTGTCATGGTTTCGCCGAGCTCTTTTGAAACTCGTTTGAGGTTCTTCAGGGTGATCGTCCTGGTGCCAGATCTTGCAAGCAGCTCGCAGCGATCTGCAGCATTCAACCGTGGCAGTCCCAGTTTTGTCATCGTCGAACAGATTAAAGATTTTGTGTATGCCATCGCGCGTCTCCTTGTCGCCCTCGGCACATGCGGGTGAAAGTGTCATGAACAGGCCCGGCTTCAGTGGCCGAGCGCCCAACCAGCTTTGCTGTGATGGCATCCAAGAAATCGTCGAATCCGATGGCTGTTCCTGTTACCGTGCAAGCCAGCACTCCATTCCAGATCGAACAAGGAGGATGCCCCTACCACATTAAGAATTTGCGAAAACAAGTCCAATTTCCCGAGGAAAGCCCCCGTTTACCATTTGGACGGTGCGGTGTGCTGAGCTGGGGCTGCGTGCCCGACAGTTGACCTCTGCCGTCCTAAACTTTCCTTGCTATTCGAAGCTCCTTTGAACTGCTCAAGACACAAGAAAGACACAAACGTAGAAATCACGACGGTGAGCTCTACATGAGCAAAAGACATGGGGGCATCACCATCTTGATCCAGGTCGGCGATCATCTGAAAGATGGTTGGGTTCTTGGTCTCAAAGCCCAGCGATCTCATAGCTGCTTTGAGCTCGCCCCTGCACGAAGCACACCACTCGTGCACCTTCTGTCATAAAACGGGCGGCGGCGCACGGGTCTATGGTTCCCGAACCATCGGTGTCAAAGAGATTAAAGGCTTCTTTGATCTCATCGATCTCATCCTTCGCGGCTCAGTTCTCCACATGTCATCCAACTTAAGACATGCTGGAGTCTTGACTGTAGTCCATGCCAACATCCGACGTCCTCGGTCAAGCCTGGTTTATCATATGTCAGCTTCTTCCGGGGAGCACCCCTGAGTGTGTCGGATGATGGAAAACGTGACACTGAAAACATCGGACAAACTCTCTGCAGTCAACTGTTTGCACTGTGCCTTCGTGAAGCACCCATCGACATCCTCACAGGTCGCGCTGGGATTGCGTGAAAAGAACTAAACGTCCGCACTCACACAATGCGGCTTGGATTCGTGAATGACGGTCGAAGGTCTCCAATGGTGGAGAGGAACTCGCTTGAACCGGGCCCGGAACGGCACTCAACAATCAATCAAAGGCATCCGTGAACCATTGTTGCCACACCATCAGCATCACGAAAACAGCGCGCATCGGCAGCATGGTCCGTTGTTGACACCTCCAGGCGTCGCTGAAGATCTCAAGCAGCCCAACTTTCGGGCTGTCGAGCGGATTGCTGAGTCTGTGAAACCGGTCAGAACCAGGCGGAGTGCGGTTGAGGCCTGTAGCAGGGCCCCATTTCCAAATACTTAAGTCAAGATGCAGCAGTGCTCTGTAAGGCTGTAAGGCTCTTGCTTTTCCAACCACAACACGGTCAGGATGTGAATGAACATGTCCTGGACATGTCGCACGAGACGGAATTGAGGCACGATAGCATCTTGTAACATCCAGCGGCCACAAGATGCAGGTCAAAACGAAGGGCACCCCTCCACGTCTCCCAAGAGAGACGTCACAGCACTGCGAGCTAGACTGGTGGGTGGCAGGGGGAATACAATCCTCTCAGCACACAAGTTGATGGCAATAAGCACTACAACAGAGACACACAATGCGACACACACACAGAGACACACACTCACTCACTCACTCACTCACTCACTCACTCTCACTCACTCACTCACTCACTCACTCACTCACTCACTCACTCAGCAAGTCACTTACTCAGTAATTTGTTCAGTCAATCACAAACTCACTCACTCACCACTCGTTGATCACTCACTCGGTCACTCACTAACTGACTGACTTACTGATGTACTGCCTCACTGACGGACTGCATGCTTGGCTGGTTGGCCGGCTGTGGCTGGCTTCCTAACCGACTGACTCACAGACTCAACTTGCTCACCTACTTACTTGCTTGCTTGCTGGTTTGGTTTCCTACTTCCCTACTTGCCTTACATACTTACTTCTAAACTGCAGACACGATGATATTCCGGAGGTCCGTCCAGCAGAACGGACTTGTGGCACGGGAAACATGCGCATAAGTTTAATGACGGGATAGGTACAAATCAAGAAGCATCGACTGAAGCGACGCTCTTATGCATGCAGGACGCCTTCGCTGCCTCCGACTCTTCCAGGAAGCAGACTTCGCAGCCTGAAGCTTTTGCATCGTTGCTGCGGTACCTGGCCGAGCATGCGAGTGCGGAGCTGTGAGCAAACAGGACCACTCCTTCCATGTTTGGTGGGCAGTGGGCACTTGAGTAATACTCCGCAGTTCTTTTCCATGTCGGTCAAATGCGACTCCCACTGGCAACGTGCAGTTCATGCATGTACATACCAGCACGCTTCCAGACCGCGGCTTGCAGCCTGCCTGCGCGATGAGCATCATGCTGTCGCTAAGAGAGCAGATGCCCTGCCACAAATGCAGAATACAGAGCATACTTCAAAGGGGGATCGCCCACCAGAATCGCATCCATCATGATGGAAAGATCGGTTCCATCGGCACCACCAGGAAAAAAAGACCTGACTGACTTCAGCAACGTGAAAGCAATGCTGAGAGGCTTTGAGTGTGGCGCAGAAGCTAAATTCTGAGATGGAAGCAACGATGAATGATTGTGGTCCAAATAATACCTTCAAACAACAGACATGAAAGGCATGCCAGTGCCGGAGGGACTACGAAAGGACTCTGAGAAAAGCGATGCTCTCAGCAATTCTTGCGGAAAGGTGCTTTGTTGGAACACGCCAGATCGGAGCCCCGTGTGCCTCGGGGCGCCAGCAAACTCGCAGGGTATTTTCTGGGAGGCAGTGCTCAGGCCTCGGGGGAGCTCAGGAGTAACATGGCGTATCTGCCTTGAACTGCAGAACTCAACCAGGCCTGCATGGAGGCTGCGGCAACAAGTTTTATGGTTCAAAGTTCATGTGCTGCGGACGCTAGGTTGGTTTGGACGATACAAGTAGACTGCTGGTACTCCGTGGGCAAGCGGTGCATGGAGTCTTTGAAAGTGAATCTGCTGACATGGATTGGAGCAGCGGGGCGGGTGATGTATGAAAGCCTGGAAAAGGGCTTCCCGCTCCTCACTTCCTAGTGGCAGTTCAAAAAGCAGTGCTGAAAGCTCTGAATCTCGCAGCATAATTTCTGACATGTTTCCTTACACCGACACATCCCAGCCTAACTTGAACAGCAGCGCTACTTGGGCCAACATTGCGTTTATGTCAACTCTGGAACCCATTTCGCTTTGCACTTCGCTGCTGTGCAAGATTTGCAGCGATTCTGTGCGAACAAGGAGAAGCATCAGTTCTACTCGCACTTGCACAATGCAATGCGACGACCTCTCAGAAACGTCTGCTCTGCCGTGCTCAGCAGTTACATGCAGATGTTGTGTTCCGTCCAGCTTTGCAGTTTATCCTTTAGAGTGACGCCCGCGATTGTTCCCTGGGAGTACTCTTTAGGAGAGCGGTGGCACGGCCAGCGATGGTGCAAGCATCCGCTTGATTTCAAGGGATACGCAAGTAAATCGCCAGTTAGCAAGTGCTCGTCCGCGGGATGTTCACTTCCAGTCTACGGCTATAAGAAGCTCTTGGACCTGCTTTAGCATAACCTGCGCCCTCGTAGCAAGATCATGATTTATTTCTGAACGGGCGGGTTGTTGTCACCTCATGATAGCAGGCATCGTTTTCGCCAAGGTGAACAATCCCAGCGTTGCGGAATTCCCAGCGATATCGAACACCTTCATTGGCCCCGTAAGCTTTAGATTGCATTATGATCAGCAGCGGGCCCCTATCCGGAGACGCCTGGCTCGCGACCATCAACTTCTCTGCCAAAAATCGATTCACAAGGTGCTCGTCACCGTGCCCGTCTCTGGCAATGTCACACGAGAATGGCACAAATGCTGAGGTACCGGAGAACAGTCCACCTGACGCTGGCGATGATACACACCAGCACAGGGATGACACGCGCCCTGCGAGTTCCACTCACGCGCTCGCCTCGCAGGACAATGAAACGAGCGCTTTATGAACTTCGCTTTCGACAGATGTAGAATCGGCGGTTTGGAGGCCAATTCGACCCTTTGAGCAGTTTGCTCACCCGTCTCACCAGCTCTTCCCTTCGAGATCTTCCCACCCATCTAAGCGGACTTCTTGGTCTGCCTGATCGTGGGAAGCCAAATGTCAGATCAGTTTTGTGCAGCTTCTATGCGTGGTTCTTCCTTTGTGTAATCTAAGAATAACCCGAAAACGTTCGAACCATCCAAAAATAAACTCCTTCACCCACCCCCCCCCCCGCCCCCAACCCCCCTGCGCTTGCAGATATGGGATCGCTCGCCTAACAATCAGGCGGACTTGAGATGTGTTGAACTTTCGAACTCAACTGCCGTGGCATACTGAGGGGGCAGGTGCAAGAATGGGATCAAGCGCTATCGTCTACCGGGAGCGGATTTGGTGTATGAAATCAACCGTCATCGCCTAATGACGTTTTGAGATTTGAACAGACAAGAGACCTAGCGAAATAGCCTACGACTGGGAGATTAAAACATGAGATCTACCGAACCCGCCCATTGAGGGGCCGGGCAAGAGACATGGGGGAAGAGGGGGCCAATTTCAGATAGGAGATGCACCGCTATCATGGCCGCCATTGCAAGTTCGAGATGTGAGATGAAGCATCAAGCACCATCAGAATCTGACGAGGGGGCGGGTGTAAGATATGAGCGTAACCGCCCTCGCCCATGAGGGCACGAGTTGAAAACAAAAGGACCAGCTGCGTCCCTGCTTTCCATCTTTTTGTCTTCGAAGTTTCAAGCTTTGGAACGTTCAAATTTTCAAATTTCACGCTCGGAACTGAGCGGAACGTCGAACTCTTCCAACTCAGCACACTTCAAACCTTAAAACGGTTGAAACTTCCAAACTTCGAGCGCGCAAGCTCTCGAAATTGCGGACTCTCAAACTCTCGAACTCCCAAGCTCTGAAGGTTTGGAACTTTCGAAGTCACAACCTCTCTCTCTCTGTCTCTCTCTGGCGACCTCAGCGGCGAGTCGCGAACCGACTTTGAAGCCAACAATTGAAACTTGAAGCTCGCGAATTTGCAACTTTCGAACTTTGAAACTTTCGAACTGTCAAGCTCAAAACTTTCGAATCTTTCAACCCTTTGTCGAACGTTCGACCTTCCGAGCTTTCTTTCTCGAACTCGGCCACGGTCGAAGGTTGATATGAAGGTTGTAGCGTTCGGAGCAACGAGTCGAGCTCGAAAGCTCGCAAGTTCGACGCGGCGCGCGCTCAGGCATGCCGAGATGCCCAAACTTTCGAACTCCTGCACCTTTGAGAAGCCTTCAAAGCTTGAAACTGTCACACGTCCAACCTTCGAACTCTCGAACCCTTTGACCTCTAGTAGACGGGTTTTGTGGTTTTGTATGTTTGGTGGGCGGGGGGGATGGTGATCACCCCCACACCGCTGCTGACGTACAGGCAACATGCAAGGGGAGGTTTGGGGTGAACCCCCCTTATTTGCCGAACCCCGCAGTGCCTAACTATTTTCAGCGCTGAGTATTTCGGTTGTGTTGAACGGCTGAGGCCAGCATAGCAGCAACCGTCCTCGCCTGTCTGTCAAGAAGCTGCCGTCTGGTGTTCATTCTGGCAGTGTGGACCTGGCGATGGAAGCTGCGTGCACTCAAGCGACCTCCTGCAACTGGGCTCCACGCCAAGGCATTTGAATAGCGATCTTGCGAACGAGCGGTGTCAATCGTGTCACACTCTTCGTACCTGACCTGACAGACCACTCTCCCAGTCTGTGTGTCTGCGCGTCTGCCAGGCAAAGATCTCTCAGGCAGGCTCCGGCGAGTAGCTCAAGGTCTGCATGTGCAGTGCCTGCATGTGCAGTGCCTGCATGCACCCGGCCCTCATCTAAGGACGTAATATGCAGGTAGCAGCCGCCAGCTGCCAGCTGATGACCCTCGCCTCACATGGCCTGGGTTCATCTCCGCGGTCGTCAATGACCAAATGGGCCGACTGACTGGCCAGGGAGGACGGTAACGTGTAGAGTGCAGACCAGTGCTGCGGGCCTTTCAGTCCAACTGGCCACATAGACCCGCTCTTGCAAGCATTCGTCCTGCACGGCCCAAGCTGCAAAAGTGCGTCTTCGCTCCCATCCTTGTGTGTTCTGCATTTAGATTGAAGCTGTTGCGGTCGCAGCTCCCTGCCTAATGCCTTTCCAGCCATGTCATTGTTACAAATGGCGCTAGCCGCCTATCTTAAAGGCTGCAGCTTCGACATTCACTGACTGCTGTATGCACCAAGCTTTCCGGTACAGAAAACCTGAGTTTGCACTTCCATCACCGGCAGGGCTCTCGAGCAAGAACCACACCCCAAACAAACCCAGCCCCGTGTGCAATGAGTTCTTGCCTTTTCACCTGTTCAGCAAGTGCTGTTGCCCAATTATGCTGTGAGAAGGACATGCTGTCACACACATGTCATCGTATACTTTGCACAAGACATGCGACCCGACAGAGCTGCTAAATGTCAGAGCCTTGTCCACATCGCAGACGTGGAAGTGTGGGGAACCAGTTCGCAGTTCACCATCGCACCTGAAAACATGTGAGTCGAGGAACAACAACTCCAGTCTGAAAAAACCAGCCTTTTCAACTGCTCTTGTTGGCAGCACTGAATTGACCTGATTTGCTCAACATCCATGCGAAGTCGCGGGACACATGTATCACAGGTGAAGCATGGTGAACCCCAGCAGGCGAGCGACTGTGACAAGCCCTGTCCCATTGCACATGGGTTCCTTGTGTGGCTCCAGCCGCAAGCCAGCAGGAGTGGTCGATCAAGTCCACAGGTGCCTCCTAACTGTTTTTGTCCTGCTAGCTCTGCTGAACTCTGCCAGTATGCCGGGAAGTAAAGTGATGCTCAAGTTTCTGCTGAAAGCTGCTGCAAGCTGGATGATACTAGTAACTAGTAGCAACATGTAGCGACTGATCCGGATTGAATCCTTGGGCCTGCAGCTTCAAAATGCGACGGGCTGCAGGCTCGGTCTCTTCGCGCACACCCGACATCTGCGCTAGCATGAAACCACATCTGTCTGAACATGCCGGTGCCAGTTTGCGCCCCTGCTTTGAAAAACCTGTTAAGTTGCTGTTGGCGTTACAAGTTTACTCTTGTTCCATGGCATCTTTGAGCCCTAGAGTCCAGAGCCGTTTACACCTCCAAGTCTTTCGCAACCCGATCCCGGCTATAGGCAAGACACCGTTTAGCAGGTGGCGGGGGCTTCAACCGCCTCGGCACTCTGGTAAGCACCGTGGTAAGATGCGGTATGCCTCTGAGATTCTGGTGTCGTACGATGCGCCTCGCGAAGTGCAAACGGCAAAAGACCGGCCGCTACAATGAATCATTACGACACGGCACAGATCCGGAGATCATCAGACTGGCTTCACCATGTTTCACAGGACGAGCCCGACAACCCTTCCGACTCCAACAGGAGGCCACACCCGACTAGCTTCAGCCGTTCTGCGTGAAGCCTCAAAATCAAGTTTTCCGTCGCCTTCACGACTTCACGAAAAAAATCTCTGTGAAGAAATTCAATACATCGGCATCACAACCCTCGAGAGCTGATTGACAACAACTCCAATCAAACGGGATCCAACAAGCAATAATCCGAGTACCAGAGCCACTCAGTCTCCTTTACCGTTACGACGGTATCACTTCCACCCATCCGGAATGCCAAAGCGACTTCGGCCTCTGCACTTGAACGGAAAACGCCAATCTTCCGAAAGTCTGAAGCGCACACGGCTCATCCCGGCCGCAAATGCACACCTAGCATGACACTGCTGCCGAACACTTGCAAAGCCAAAATATTACTTTAGACAAGTTTCGGCGATGCGCCACGGCCGAAGCCGCTATGGAGCGCGTATTTATGTTTGTCCTTTTCTTGGGTGTTTTACGGATTTCGGAACATTACCTGATGGTCGTGACATTCGTCCTCTTCTGCACGGGATTTTGATTGCTGTACTGATAATTGTTTTAATCTTCGTTTTTGGTCTGCAGGCTCAACAAAGGTTCCTTGTCAAATCACCTGTGATGGGCCTCAAGACTCGTGATTCGACCGTCCCCAGATTCCGGCCTGCGGAGCGGGTGCGATTAGTCCCAGCCAAAACGGGTCCATGGTTGAAACGGCAACAGGAAAAGACAGCAATGACTTACAAGCTGCACCGCTGCGAAGCCTGCAAGAACGCAGCCGCGCATACTATTTTAACCGGACGACAATTGCAACCGTGAAATGAATCGGAGGAAGCACTCCCGTTGCAACTGCGCAGACAGTGCAAATGGAGGCTGGTCAGAGGCTTGGCCTCTGAATCTCCATGTAATGTCTCTCAATGCTCAGGGGCGCGATGTCGCAAAGGACCTGATGGCCCCGTGCCAAATTTCACACTTCAAGGCACGAGTCCTGACCAAGCTTGGGGCAGCATTCAATCGAAGCCATGCACAAGGGGCAGCGCTTGTTGCGCCGAAGCCTCAGCCCACTATTCTAGGAAACACGTTGCTTCCTGCCGGCGGCTGCAAACAACTGCTCTGCTTCAAAAGCTTGAGTCGAAGACCACCTGTCAATGCATTGACGATGAAACTCGTGGCCACAGGGCAGCCTTGAAAAGCTAATGGCCGCTCGCCAGCCAACATTAAAAAAGCAGGCTCCGAAGAGCAGCATGCAGCATGCCTCCGAAGCAGCGTGCCGTCTGCAAAACCCGAGAGGCAGATGGAGCATGGAGCCTGTGTCAGTGTGTGTGAGGCAATGAAAGCACCCGCAAGTGAAAGTCAGGACTTAATCTGGCTTATAATCGACAGCCCCGTGGAACCGCTAGTCAGATAAATCGGGACAAAAGTCGCTGATTGTGCGGAGCGTCTCGGTGTTATGTAGGAACAAGTAGTGGCTTGCGGAGCGAAGCGACGCATGCCTCGTGTCCTAGTGTGGATCCTCTGGTTGTTGCCAAGTTTGCTGCTCGAAGCAAGGGTTTTCAGCTGTGCAGCAAACTATCGCCGTGTAGGCTAGCTTGCAATTGAGCGCAATGCTGGCTGGTGATCTCGGTGTTAGAGTGGCCAGTTTAGTCGCTGGACTTGTCTGAGGATGAAAGGCTACTAATCCTGCGGGGAATGCTGGTCTGGAGGGAAACGGTGCTGAGCTAGAAGACTTGCAGACGTTGCTTGCAGCGGCCCTGCCGCTGGCCATGCCTCTTGGATTGCGGCGGACTGGTCGGTGCCTTTACCCTACAGTACTACGTACTGTCCCCCCGGGTCGGGGGCCCTTATTGCAATGCCCACGTGTAGAACACCTGCAAACACAGACCATGCCGACCTAAGAATCCTAATGCAGCCAGTCCGGACACAATGGAGAACAAGCTCGCACGACTCTCTTTTTCAGCCACGAGGGCGAAATAGTCGGGCAGGTTCGGCAGGAACATGTTTTGCATGCGAAGCTGCAATGACACTCAGTGCTGGGGTCAAGAACACAAGGCCCCCTTCACACCCCCTTTGCCTGCGGAAGACACGAAAAGGCAGCTCGGGTAGGCACAAAGAAAACCCCACAACCCCCATTGCGGCGGGAGGGCGGGGCAAAATTTAAGAGAGATATCAAGAACGACCCTCAACTGTTGGCTGACCAACGTGGAAGCTTGAGGGTGTCCAGCACTCCTTGGTGTCCAGCGTAGCGTCCTCGAGAGGTCCACTACACGTCTTTTTGTTGGCGTGTGTCTTCCAGTGTATTACTGGGAAGAAACTACGTGAAGAGTCAACTCAACTTCAAGAACAAACCCACCTTAGGATCGGTCCCGTTGAGAGAGCACAAAACTGTCACTGAAAAGTTCGCCGATTTATACAAAGCCTTGACATGCACAAGCGAGAAATGCATAACGCAAAAGTCTCGGAGTCATGCGGTCGAAATTGCACAGACCAAAGGCTAAGTACACCTAAAACTACGGGCAACTCCAGTCAGATGAAGGTGCCGAACAAGCTCAGAGCAGGGGCCGACAGCAGCCCAGGGAGCAGCCCAGAAGTCCGCACCAGCCACCACAGCAGCCCCAGCGGAGACGACGAGGTCGTGTTTCAAGACACACAGAAGTATGCACTTTCCAACCATAGGTAGAAGACGGCGAGGTCAAAGTCGTAGACCAGGTGAACCACAAGCCATGCCACACCTGGTAGCAGAAGTCGAGGTCAAAGTAGAGGCAGCAAGGCACAGGGGGTGCCAGCCGCCCACAGCAGGGAGCTGTCTTCACGTCAAAAAGTCCACACCACAGCCTGGTAGTAGAAGACGAGGTCAAAGCAGTAGCAGCAAGGCGCACAAGGTGCCAGCTGCAAGCACACAGACAGCAGGGTACTGTCGTCACCGGTAGTTAGTAAACACCTCGGACCACAGTCAGAGGCGAGGCCGACAGGCCGAGGTACAAGTTCAGGGTAGGGACAGCCGACGTGACAGGCGGTCACAACAGCTGCCCCGACCCATAGCTCAGAAGAGCACGCAAGAAGCTCGGCAGGGCAGCCGAGCACGCAAGAGAACCACTAAACCCCTAGGGAGGTCGAGGACTAAACCGAAAGGGGAAAGGGGGGACTCCCCGGCACCTAAACCTAGGGGAAAGGAGGACCTGAACGTAGGGAAGGGCGAGGATCGGCACAGCAAGGCGAACAACCAAAGCCTAAAAACCCCAAGGCATAAACCCCAGGGCACAGGCACTGGTCGCTCACGACTTCGAAGAGCAATGCCGCGAAGGTGGACAGAAAGCCTGTCCCCAGCAGCAGCTGCAGCACGAATGGCCCGGAGTTCCCAAGAAGAAGCAGCATCGACACGTTGGTGCCACTGTTCTCGCTCAGAACCACGGAGACGGCGAGTCATGCATTGACGGGCGGCCTGGTCAGCTGCGCCTGCAAAGCTCGGCGGTGAGCGGGGCAGGAGGACACCATGAAGTATGTTTGCCATGGGAAGGAACCCAGACAGTAGTGCACCGAGTCCCTCGCTCAGCAGCAAGGTCAAAGGCACGCTTGACGGCAAGGGCCAGGGCCGGCAGATCACTGGACAAGCCCGACCTGCAGGCGAGGATGGCAGCAAAACAGTCAGTGAGAACATAAAGCTGCCGTCGCTTGATTTGCACGGGTTGCGAAGCCGCAGCTTGCGCAAGCCACAATAAGGCGATGAGCTCGGATTTGAACGAGGACTGATCCCCGTCAGAAACTCCAGCAGCGTGCGATGTGATGGCACCCTGCTCGCCACCAAAAACAATGGCCGAGGCGGCCACGTCGCAACATGAACTCCCATCCGTAGCCGCAAAACACGTCGCCTCGCCAGCATGCCCAAGAAGCTTAGCTAAGGCGTCCCTGAGCTCGGAAGCAAAGTCATCGAGGTCAACTGCAAAGGTAGCCTTAGGCCCTAGGGAACTCACCAACAGCTTTGGCGAACAAGCGTTCTTCGGCTCGGTCTCGGGGCATCAGCAGCGAGGCTCGGAGATGTTGGGTTTCAGGACAGCACCAGGTGAGGTGCGGTCGTGAGGGTTGGCCCGCCCCACACAAACAAGCCCATCGGGCGTGGTTCGCAGGAAACTGTCCACCATGGTTCAGGTGCCAGCAAGAGTTCCCACAAGCATGACTGGCGAGGACCTGGGCGCGGCCACCAGACTCAGAAGCAGCAATTACATGGCCGCGAAGCTGATACCGATCGGTCTTGGGAGGCGCCGGCAAGTCGAGACCCCGAGCAAGAGAAGGATCATCGCGGTGATATGACCGCCAGAGCCGGCCGCATCGCTCAATGCATTGGGCCCGAAAGTGATCCGAAAGCCATCTGTCGAGCTCCCTCAAGCTGTCCCAGCCAAAGCGCAGAGACCGAAGTCGCCCAGCACCGTCGCGACGAGACAGAGCCCCGGACACAGGGTCAAAAGACCAGTGAAGGGCTTCAAGCCACCGAGCAACCTCAGGAAGAAGCTGGTGCCAACACGGAAAGGCCTGGCTCAAAGGAACACACTCGGTCCAAAAGGGCGGCTTGGCAATGAACCGGGCCAAAGTGCTAAAAGCGCCCCGGCACAAAGTCATGGAAGGGAACAAGTTCCAGCCGAGTTGCTGCCACACAAGCACCTGCGCAGCATCACAGCCAAAGCCATCCTGAAAGAGGGCTTTGAGTTCACCCTTCAGTGCATCAAGCTCGCAAGTGCTAGGCGAAGCGAAGGCCGCTGCCCACGCAGAGGTGGGGACAACCAAGCTTTGAACGACTTTGGTGCGGTCCCGTTTGGACCTGACAGCGAAGGGAGGCCCTTCGCATAACAAACGCACTCCCAAAACCACAGCTGACGCCGAGGAGGTGATCTATATGCACACTGTCGCGGCCTTCGGTTTTGCGTCGGGCGCTTATCGTTGGCAGGAGCTCGCAGCGGCAGCTGTCAGGTTGGCGCACTATCTGTGCGAGTTGGCTGCCGCACTGCACAAGTTGTTGTACCCCGACGACGGACTGTTGCTTGCGTCGGGGCAGAGGCTTTTGGTTGCGCATGCTTTCATGGCTTTGTCCTGGAAGAAAGTTGTCACGTGTTGTCGGCCTGTCCGCACCCCGTGTATGCAGCGCCTTGCTGGATGGCATATGGCCCGTCTCTCAAGTTGTACTGTCACAGAAGGCCCACTCACCTACCCTTCGAAACGCCATAAACCCCTAACCCGTTGCAGCCGGCAAGATCACTTTTGCCGTGGGATGCGCAGCCAGACCCGTCCAGCCCACCCAAGCCTGAAAAAAATCAAGTTCCCAACCGAAGGACTTTCAGGCGAAGGTTCCGCCGGCGGCTCCCTTCCTGCGTAAATGCCTCACAAAACTCCCAGACTTGCAAGTCGCAGGCCACAACCTGACTCCTTTTTCACAGACACCCTGAGCTGCAAAGACGCGGCACTGCAAACCCGTTCCGAGTGCACGCACACCTACTCATATCTCAGCAAACGCGCGAGGGATAACCTTCCCCAACCGAAGGAAGGAACTCACTCCCCGCGCAGCTGCCCTGAGCAAACACATGTAACAAAGCAGCTCACCAACCAAGGCTCACTGAGGTGCAAAAGCCTCTTGTAAGTCTTGGCTTGCTCGGCTGACTCCGCTCCGCCCTGACGCCGCTTCAGTTCCTTGACATTCAACCACGTGAATTTCGCTGTCGAGCTGCATGGCTACTTCCATCAACCTGAGTAAAATGCGGAAACCAAGCTCGGAGATGTCTACGCCTGCGCTGATGCTCTGGCATGGATCGAAGCCACTGAAATCATTTGTTTGCCAGTGCGTCCGCAGGAACATTCTGCTCTCGCGGCACCCATGACAAGGACAGGACCGAGCCCAGTACTTCCAACTGTACCTCCGATTCCATCAAGATGATCGACAACGGAAAAGCCCTCGTAGAGCTGCGATTGCACGAAAAGGCTCACCTTTGACGTATGCCCACGGCGCTGGCTTTTTGTCCAACCTCACGGCGAACCATCGTGCCTGCAGAATGTCACCAGAAAAGGACTCCCAGCCACCAGCGCAGAACCTTGTCCCCATCCGCATTGGCATCGACTCTGAAAACGTCTTGCACGTGCGACATCAACGGTTTCGGGGCGGTCATTGGAGCACATTCCGCTTCCTTCTTAGTGAACTCCAGCAACACACAAATGGACAAAGGCAGCGCGGAAACAAGTTCCGGAGGCAGTTGAGCTACCCAGGCGAAGATAGCGCCAAGGAAGGGCCGAACGAACGTGTGGCAGCGCGCCAGGCACAAAAGAAAGCCGCTAACACGCCCTTCATCTTCATGATGCGGCCCTGCACGCAACCAACCCACTCGAAGAGCCACGCAACCTTGCTCGGGCCGATGCCTTTCTCGTACTTGGCCACGTCTAGCTGGCTCGATTTGCACCAAACCCCACGTGGCCGCCGCTGTAGATAAGCACTGTTTTTTCTCAAGAACAAGTTACCTGAGACACCAACGTGCCACGACATGTTGGCATTAGCGAAGGCAGTTGGCTAATTCAAGGCAGGGCGTAAAAATACACATCACCCGAGTGTCTGATTCAAGGCATTTACAGTGCAAAGTCCCCGCTCTTCACCACCACCTGCACAGTCGATTTTGCGAAAGGCACCGCAGTCACCAAAGGGACCGCCACCAGTCCTTTCCGCAAGTGTACGCTTTGCGACGGCCTGTTTGAATCACAGTGCATGCGTTAGCTAAACCATCAAAATCACAGGGCAAAGACATCAAGTCCCCAATATACGCTGGCCAACTGCGGCTGGCAGCACTGCACATCAAAAGCAGCCATTCCACATGCAGACGTTCGATATCGGAAGCACCCGCTCAAGACACACGTCTATGTGAGACCACCTTCCACCCCACCGACTTGGGCATGGTGGGCAGGTGCGAAAAATTGAAGCACGAAATTGCCAAACCCCCAAAACCGCAGCGCGACCCTGCATACACGTTACCACAGTAGTTGATTGTATGTCGTGTTGAGAGACATCTCCGCAAGGCGACTCTGTATTGTTGCGACTTTCTGCGGTGCGGCGACGGTTCATGAAGGCCCTTCGCCAAGGGTACGCAGATCCACGTCGGTACCGTGGAGAACTTGACTTTCGGATGAAAGGAGCTTACGCAGCCATTCCCCAAGTGTAAACGCCCTGGCAGCTGCTTATCGGTGCATACCGGATCATGCTGGTGCTTAGGAGCTTGGGGCAAATTGCAAGACGAGGCACATCCTGGTCGTCGCCAAGGGTTTTTGTGAAGCGGAATGCAGGAAGAGCGCTGATTTGCTCTCGCGTGGCCTCGGTTCATGAGGGCGCGGCGTGCAGACGTTAACCAACACCGACTCTTGCTACCTGCTCGAGTTGAGAAGCAGGCCCCCGTAGCAGCGGGCTCCTGAGCCAACCCGGCACAGCAAACACATTTCCTTCTCCGAGACTCGCAGAGTCACGGAGGCATGTAGCGTCTGTAGGAACTGGCTATTGCAAAGTCTACGCTGCACGAGTTCATTGACTGTATGTCACCTGGACAGAAAGATCTCCGTCGCGGAAGAGTGCTCGAAAGATGGCAATCGCGAAGGTTGCGCGCACTGCCGACAGTGACATGACCTGAAAGGAAAAAAGTTGAGCTGCACAAATTAAAACAGCATGCACATGCATGCACTATAGTATCGAACAAGGCAATCTCGAACTAAAAAGTCAATCAGAACATTGTTGACACAAGGGTCCATAGAAGCGCAACGCCAAGCGGGTTGTTGAAACCTAGACGTGAATCGTAGCACCGGTTCGAAGATGGTTCAAAAACACTTCGGTGGGGGCTCAGGAGCATGGCACGGACGGTACTGGCTGTGCAGCACCGTGCCAAGACAGAAGAGGAATGAGTTCTGCACTGCAGCCGCTTGACTCAGATTAGGATGAATCCACACCTTCGACTGAAACTCGCACCAGCGGAACCTCCTGAGAACCTCAATCTAGTACAGCAGTTGCTCAAGAAAGAAGAAAAGGGTGTCTCGCAAAGGATTGAGTTGCCCTGTAAACCACATGAGTTAACGGTTGCAGCTATCTCAGACCTGCCATTAGCTAAATTTGCAAAAGAGCGCGCAATCTCGCAACCGCTGGAAGCTTGCAACTTTTGAGGGTCGCACGGCTGCTGTCAGAGTTGAGACTGCGGGGCAATCTGGACAGGAGTCCGTATGCATCCACCAAACCATGCCCAGCACGAACCAGCCGTACCTTGGACTCGGATTCTGACTAGTTCGCAAATCACGGCTGATGACCAGGGCCAGGGAGCTGGAAAATCGCAAGGTTCTTGCTCAGACGCCATGCCTCGGCGAAAACCAACAAGCCACTAGTCACCCTCGGATAAGCTGAAGGATACTATTGCTCGTTTTCGGCCAGGTCCCGAGCCTTTGAAGATGTCAGCTGCACAACCCAGTCCTGAAAGGACTTGCGCATGCGCGAGGCAGAGCCGAATCTGGCCACAAGCTTGCCTCCAAACCAGTCCCCGACTCCTGCCCAAGCGCTGTACATCACAGAAAGGGACTCAGATGATACCCCGTATGGGAAATGTCCGCTCGTTGTCCAGGATCTTGCGGCTGGAACGGCAGGCTTAAAAGCAGCTTAAAGCCTTAAAGCCTTACGCTTCCTAATATCCTGATGTGGAGTACTTCTGGTTTTGAAAAGTCTCTGAGTCAGGAGTTCAGGTGTGGGATTCCACTTTCCGGGGACTCGGGACACAGGTTTACGCAATGTACAAGCTTGAAGGATGTGCCGTCCTTGCAAGGACGGCTTCAGAAATTGAAACTAGGGATCACGTGTTCAACTGACCGTGCGGCCGAATTTTCTCACGAATCTTTCCTGCTTTGAAACACGGCGCCTGAACGTTCAATCCCGACTCGTGAAGTTAGGTTTGAGATATGCTTCGAGGCACAGAGCATGGGAAGCGTTTTGGTTAGAGTTACTGTAAGTTTGTGACCCGTGCGACGTATGAATCTCATGCTGGACTCCCTATACCCGCCCCCGCACACCAAGCGCACACACGCACACGGACACGCAGGCAGACACAGACACAGACACAGACACAGACACAGACACAGACACAGACACAGACACAGACACAGACACAGACACAGACACAGACACAGACACAGACACAAACACACCATACCCACCCCCACCCCCACCCCCACCCCCACCCCCACCCCCACTCCCACGCGCAAATGCACACGCACACACGCACGCGCACGCACATGCACACGCCCACGCACACGCGCCCACGCGCCCACGCGCCCACGCACACGCGCCCACGCGCGCACGCACACGAACACACACACACACACACACAAATAAACACACGCACACACCCACACGCACAAGACTCCCACACAATTGACGCATGCTCAGCTGTGAGCACTTTGCGTCCGTGATAAACGGACCGCAGTCAAGTTCTGTGCTGCTACAGGCTCGGAGCATTCGCGACGTGTGCGCTGGCGAGCTGCTTGCTGGTATCGAGCAAGCTTAACAGAATGTTCCGAAGGAAACCACTTCGAATTCTTGGACAAGCACAAACTTGTGCCTCCACCTGGCACACGCAGTAGAGCAGCGCTATACGGACGGGCCTGGGTTCGAGATTCAACTAAACCTTCCCACACTCGAAGTACAATGAATCCGAAGAAACTCTCGGAAATTGAGTTCGACACATCTGCACTAGTTGAATGCAGGCTTGCAGAAGAAGCCACCACCTGAACCCATTTACGTTTCTTACTTTGTCTTTGAAAGCCTGACGCACTGATTACTACGACTGGAAGGTACTGGAAGCTTGATCTGCTGCCATGCTCTACCCCGCCTGAGAGGACGATCACACGTGGCACAAAGTTGCCAGTGAATCCACAAGAACGCCTTGTGTCACGTCTGCTGTTGGACAGAACGAGTACATTTTACTGACACTCGGGGCATGGCAAAGCAGCTGCCAGCAGAGACGGCATTACCAGCAGAGCCTCAAGGTCAGCAAGGCAGCTCAGCAAGGCAGCTGTGCAGGCGAGTTGTTGGCCGATTTCGAGAAACTGGCTGAACAAGGCCGTGGTGTACAGGAGCCGTGAGGCTGCCGCAGGGTTCCGGCGTACCACCTCCAAAAATCTGCAAACAATCCGCCATAAAGAGAATCCGCAGAAACCGATATCGACACTACACAACTAGGATCGACCTGGTCACGCCACCGCCAAACCAACACGATCACAAGCGACACGAGACGATAGCGGGGCCTGCATGTGCTGGGGCTATGCTTAACTTCAGCGCGGCGACTAACGGTTAAGTGCAATTACGACGGGGTTCAGCATCATGCATGGGCTACAACATCAAAGAAGCATGTTAAGCGGTCCAACGAGAACGCAACCGACACCCTGAGACTCGCCTTGCCCCGATGAGCTGATCAAAAACGTTGACGGTCAGTAGTGTGTCGCATGGGCATCAAGGCCTCCTATTACTCCAAAGTCAGCAACCGAGAACTAAGGGTTTGAGCTGGAAAGCCTGTCCATGCCTCCGAAACTGTTTAACCTGCAACCAATGCAGTGCCAAACCTCAACCGAGGTCGTTCAACATATCCACAGAACCGCATTCTGTTCTGCTTTTAATCAAGCTTAAGATAGTCGTTAAAGTTCGTCCTTGAGGCACGCCGTTCCCTTACTTAGCATTGCTCTCAAGACACGACACAGGCACTTCCACACCACTACGGACCACACCGTATCAAGCAGTAACCCCAATAACCCATAAAAGATACAGAGTAAATGTACGGCTGCTGTGAGCTGCCATTACTTTCCTGTTTGGAGCCAGTGCGGGAGGCTGCAAAACAAGCTTGCGCAGGGCCCTAGCAAAAAAAGTAGCTTGTACAAAAGACCAGGAGCAATACTTCCAGAAGAGACGTAAGTTAAGCCACAGCTTCGATCAATGCACGTGGTGCCTCAAGAATAGAACCTTCTAGACCCGCCGAACCCAAACCAACCAGGCCATGCTACAGAAGGCAATTGCAGCTGCCCATGGTAGCTCCCTCCGGGCCTCTCCATACCGTGGGTTTGGCTCTGCTCGTGGCTCCACCGCCGGGAACCCCCAACGAATCCAACTAACCGGAAATTTGGGGTAGCTCGCGGAGCCTAGATTTCGTGAAAATCAAAAGGACAGCCCCGCCTCCACTAGATTGTCCTGGACACCCGCCTCAGCCCCACTTCCGAAGAAGAAGGGACTTGCCCGATCCGACAGGCGCAGCCTGACCAGCGCCAGCGCATGTCATCTAAATTTGTTTCTTTCAGGAACTTAGGCCCCAAGCCATGCTTTCCGAAGCAGCGGCTGCTTAGAAGGTAAAGGTCTCAGCATTCGGAATGCCTCTACCGGTCAGTACTCAGAGATAGACACTTGAGGCTGGGTCGCATGCCTGTGCAGCTCGGAAAGATTCTGAAAGACGGAATGCCTTTGGAAGCTGGAGGATGGGACGACGACGTCTGGCGGACTCGCACTCAGCGCGAGGCATACTTTTGGTCAAACAACTTGGCAGCGTGGCCGACTCTAAGCCGGCTCGAGCCAACTCATAACAACAGAACATGCATTGGTTTGGTGGTCCTGGCGGGAAGTACACTGAGCATTATGGCGCAGGGTGCCCTGAAGCCCCTTTTTGCCAAATCCATAGCGGACTGTAATCGCCTAGGTGAAACACCTGGTAGACCTGTGACCTGTGATTTCGTGACCTTCTCAGACTCCATGATGTGACCGATGTAACTCGTACTCTGCGACGGTCAGCGACGGCGCGCCTAGGTACACGTGTCGTGTCGTACAAACTGTGCTTCAGAGGCAGTGGCAGTGAAGAAATTAAGGCGGGAGCTGCACCGGGTAGATTGATGGCCTTGATCCGGAGGTGGATCTTGTCAGCCATGGCCTGATACCTCAAAAAACCGTCGGGCCTTCTCATATGTTTACACGCTTTAGCTGAAAAGTCTCTGCACACTTTGGCTGGGACTGCGGCTGCTCGCGCTGACTGTCAGGCAGCTCTCTGTCTTGCAATTTTGTCAGAATTGTCCTGGCTCGGGCCCATCTGGCCGTCAAGGGAATACGGAGCGAACGCACACCGAGGCGAAGACTGCAAGGTTTTGGTCAAGTCTCCCAGCAGATGAACCTGCAGACATCCCTAGCCTACCCTCGTGCCTCGCTCTTCGAGATGCTCACAGTACCGAGGGAGAAGGTCAAGCCACAACACCCTGGACGGGAAGTTGGGAGTTTCGAGGAAGTATGTACTGATGGCGCGGAACCAGAAGCACACCCCACCGCCCGGCCATTCACATTCCTGCCCCGAAGCAGAACCTCCATCACTACACTAGCCCCGGCCCGACACGGCGAAAAGTTAACAAGTTGCCGCTTAACCGGATACCACTTGTGAAATCCAGGGTCGCCGTCCAGCAACGGTACATGAGAGCCGATTTCCGGGCTGAGAAGAGATGAGGAGATTATGTAGAGAGACGAGAGATTTGAAACCAGAATAGTGAAGGATAGGAAATTGAATACCTGACAACGCGAAGCGAGACAACACGGGCACACAGGAAGGCATGGCATCACATCTAATTCTCTGAGCAAAACTAGCAGCTAGTGTAGAATCCCAACGATTCGCTGTTGGGAGAATGCTATAGAAAACTGCTGCGGAAAGGCACGACCGTCCGAAGCGGATGATCAAAGCCCTCTGCCTTCTGGGCTCCAGCACTGTGCGCCGGTGGCATAGTGGGTTGTACAGAGCGCGTTGGTTGCGCCTGGGCATCGTCAACCGCTCAATTCGTTCTCAGTCCATCCAAGATGAGAGCTCCACCTTCGAAGCAACCTGAGCCAAGAAGCACAACATGGCTCAACATGGAACACGTCGCTCTGTCGTAGATTTAGCACACCCGCGGCCTTCGAGACTGATGTACTCGTCGGGGCCTACATGAACTCGCAACAGGCGCAGACAGACGCAAGGGTGGGAATGCACAAGATGCCCAACCGGCACAAGATGCCCAACCGGCGTAGCCTTCACAGGGCCGGCATCGAAGTTGGGGTTGGGCTGCAGCACCACCCTGCTAGTGACCGCCACATGAGGACCTCAGAGACAAGACCAGGACACGACATGCAACCATCGCAGAAGTGCTGCATCTGAGCCAGGCAACCAGTGCCATAGTTGCCACGACGGACAGTCTTTGGTCCGACAGGCGAAGCCTTGAAGGACATCGGGGACGAGTTGCAAGGTCTCTCACTGCTCTTGTCGGCATTCCCCACCGCATCTATCTCAAAGCACGCTCACTCTCGGATCTCCTGTTTCGGTGTGGCCTCCGCGGTCTTGCTTGCCAAGCGCGATCCGTTCGATGTGTCAGGGGCTGGACCTTGGCCGCAAGTTCCATATACGTCGAAGCATGGCCTTCCCTAATGATATTGCTGACCAAGCTGCCCCAAAAGTCGGCTGGCTGCGAACCTGAGGAAACATGTTCGGAGCAAGATCGACGTGAAAGACCATTGAACAGATTCCAGCCTTTGCCATTGGGCATCGGCGTGTTCCGATGCTTTGCAGGCCTGCGGTGAGACGGTCTGGAGTGAAGGTGAAATTCTATGCTGATGTATGCAGCCAATGTTGGGACTCCTGACCCTCTCAAACACAGCTCACAGCCTCGAAAAGCCTGAAACCTTCTCTCATCTCATTCTTTCTCAAAGTTTCCCAGTTGAGGCTTGGGCTGTCCGCCAGGAAGAAACGAATACTTGCAGTCCTTGCAATCTTCAGAACCAGTTTCATGACCTTTGACTTGCACCCAAGTGTCCTCCACCCATCGCACGAACGAGTGGAGCGAAGCCTGCAATCCACAGCAACTGCATCACCAGCGAACGTGTCAAACTAGTTTTGCCACTTCCGACTCGCGCCTCCACCTCGTACCCTTTTGCACTAGCGGCCTAGCGGAATTCGGGTCAGGCCTTGTCCGAAAAGAAAGCTTCCAACTCACCCGACAAGTGCTCCGGGCCTGTGCCAACACAACAGCCAGCGAGAATTTTTGCAGGGACGACACGAATGTCATGGCTACCATAACAGCCTTTGTTCATCTGTGCCAGAACTACGATGTATTCAGCCAGAACCTGAACAGGAGCACTTTAGAAGATCCGCTCTCGCACCCGCTCACCGGACCTTGGGTTCGACATCTTTGTCGCAGAGTGAGCGAAGCCGCTCCAAAACGGCTTCCTGAAGAGGCCATTGCCGCAACGAGCCGACGAAGCAGCGAAATCGCGCTGCGGCACAAAGCAGTGTCTCCGCCTGGAGGCCCAGTTGGTCCAGCTCGGAGAGCTCCTCAGAAGCTTTCAAGCTCTCCCACGGACGAAACGAAACATCGGCTTCCAACCGGCTGCGACAGCTGCGGCGCAGCAGGGGCAGGAGGCTGCACCTCTCTTTCGCAGTGGCAGTGCTTTGGGCAGACGAAATACATGAGACTTAGATTTTTTGCTGTTTTATCTTGCAGTTTGTCTTGTTGGCTAGGGCTGGGCCTGAAGACTGAAGGTACTCGCAGATGCAGCTTTCGGCCGCATTTTCAACTTGCAGCTGCCGTGACATGCATCACTGTGGAGCAAGTCTACTCAGAATGACGGCAGCAATTACCGCCAAATTGAGAAAAAAGAATGGCAATCAATAGACTTGTGCCGAGGCTGCGGCCAGAACAGAGGCGGGTTTGGGTTCAACGTCCACAGCCTTTTTTGATTTCGCCTTGCTGTCAGGACAAGCGACAGCAAGAAAAGATAGCCGGTCTTGCTTACGTCAAGTTGCAGGCATGTTCTCTTTGAGCGATACTTGGATTTCTAATGTGATTTACTTGAAGCTGCTGCATTAGCACATTCCCTGCTTCAGGTTGCATAAGCCGCATAAGCTTCTTCAAGGGCAAGTTCTAGCTTACCAACTCTAGTCACTCTATTCCAACAATCTGCACCGGAACGCCGGAACCGGTAAAAGTCTTGGCTGACAACTCTCGCCTGAGAAGTTCCCCACGAGACAAGTATCCCCACGAGACAAGTATTGGAAACATCTCCCACTCTGTTGCCGGCGCACCGGCATAGGCTCTGCAGATGCTTTCTTGTTCTTCGCCTCGCGAAAACAGGAATCATGTTGCAATAAAGCAGCCACCACACTTAGCACGCAGCCGGAAAGCTTGGTTCAGCTGTCGCCACTTTTTTGGCTTTCGCCTCTAACGGAAGTGAATGGCCGCGACCGTGTTTGTCTGACAGATGAGGCGATGGCGGCAGGTGGCACCGCAGCAATCGTTTTTTTGACCTACACTGCAGCAGATCAGCAATGAAGTCGAGGACATAAGTGTGTCATGGTGTAGTCTAGCACTGGAATACGCCTTTTTCGGAGATGCTGCCTTTGGCCTCGATAAATCAATCCGCCAAAGCTTGACGTCACGGCCGCGTGAATCACTCAACGATGCAAGGCAGCCAGACAAACGGAAGTGCGCCTCTTGTTCACTTTCGGGGCAGGCGGCGGAGGAACCTCAATGGAATTCAATGGAGGACCACGCCAAGATACGCAACAATAGGAAAGGGCTTCACTTTCCAGAACCAGACTCATCACGCCAGGGAAAGGCATTACACACAAACCAAACCCTGAAGTAGCGATTGACCCCGTATTGGCACGGCTCTTTGAGGATAAGCAACAAATCTAGCATTATCCTGCTAGTATCTTTGCTTTTACGGTTGTAATGTGCACGCCATTGGAAAATGATATTTATACAAGCAAAGATGAAATAAATAGTAAAGCAGGATTCTCAAAAACGATGAACATATGATTTCGACACGAAAACCCATGCAGACAACGAAGGCTTTCACAGGTTCAGCATACATCCCTGCTACGTGCTCCTTTCTCCAACAGCTTTCGCTTCGGCGGCGTATTCTGCGATTCTGACTCTCTTCGCAGTCTAATCGGGTTCATCAAAAGTTACACTCGCGCTTCATACAGACATGCTCTGTCCGCAGTAACGACCATGATGAACTGTTGGTTCGGCAGCCCCGTCTGGATGTGTTCGGCGACCTTTTCGACGTCAAAACTGGGGGTTACATCTCCCACTGGTACTGCCGAACATTTCTCGGTGACGAAGCTCGCGCAATGCTCGTCGATCTCCCACGAAAGTGTGAGGAGTATGTTATCGTTGATTTGTCGGAGGGCCTCGCTCGCGACGCCGATGCCATCGAAGAATGTCATGTGGACAACACGTAGATGCCCCACCAGGCTCCTGCACAAAGTGGTCACATGGTGGTTATCAGGATGGCCGTCTCCAGGATCCGTGGATCCTGGGCCGCGCTGTCCGTATTTCTTGCCCCCTTGCCCGACCTACCCTTCTTGCCGTTGCCCTTGTTGCTCTTGTCGGTGTGTTTCGGTGTCCAAGATGGCCCAGGTGTGTAAGCGGGCAACGGGTTGAGTAGTAGGTTCGGAGTAAGGACCATAAAGACAGTCTCGCGGGAACCAAGTCGGCGGTGGTGTTGGGGGCCATTGTGACGGCGAAGTATTCGTCGAGCCATACCTGCGCCCTTTCCCTCGCGGGGACCATCTGGGCTGATTGCCATAATTTCCCTTTGCCGGTGGATGTCGGAGCGGAGAATCGCTGTCTTTTCGAAAGTGGTTGCTGAAGAATCTCGCTGACCTTCGCGATTCGCGGTGTCTACCATAAGGTGTGTGTGTGTGTGTGTGTGTGTGTGTGTGTGTGTGGGTGGGTGGGTGTGGGTGGGTGGGTGGGTGGGTGGGTG
>CAJNDV010033808.1:92502-104414 GCA_905221635.1 Symbiodinium sp. CCMP2456
TAATAGTTATCGTCCTTGTTATAGTAATAGTAATAGTAGTAGTAGTCGTCGTCGACGTAGTAGTAGTCGTAGTAGTAGTCGTCATCGCCGTAGTAGTAGTAGTCGTAGTCGTAGTCGTAGTCGTAGTAGTAGTAATAGTAGTAGTAGTAGTAGTAGTAGTAGTAGCAGCATAGTAGTAGTAGCAGAAGAAGAAGTAGTAGTAGTCAGTAGTAGTAGTAGTAGTAGTAGTAGTAGTAGCAGCAGCAGCAGCGGCAGCAGTAGTAGTAAGCGGCCATTGAGCCACTTGGAGCAAATACCGGTGTGTTTCAGGCATGTTTCAAGATGTTACGGGTATACTACGGAAACCCTTTGCCGCGTTGCGCCAATCTAGAAGTTCGCTCGCTGCTGGCTCCGTCCGATGTTTCAGTTGTATGTTTCGGGGTATGTTTCGAGGTATGTTTCGGGGTATGTTTCGGGGTACGTTTCGCTCCAAGCCAACACTGCTCCAAGACTACAAATGGAACCCCCAAAAAAACTAACAGACCCGACATCTGCCTGGTGGAGTGAGTGGAACTTCAAAGTCCTCTTCGGACGATGAACACAGGTTTCAGTCTTCTCTACTCCGGACCGCGCGGCCAGGCTGGAGCAATCGCCCAAGCACGCTCGCGGATTTGGCTTCAGACCCGGCCGAGGGGCGTTGCATAATCGCCCTTTGTTGTGAGTGTATAAGGCTCAGATTCTGAGTTTGAGGCCGAGAAACCGCCCCTGACCCAAGCTGTGCTAAAGCCTGCTTGGATTGCACACCAGCTGCCAGATGGTTGCCACGATTCAGCGACTTTCGAACCTTCCCGTCAGTTTATAAGCAGGTGATTGGCCTCGGGGCTATACGGCTATGCGGATATACGATGCTGCTACACAGAACTTATATTGCACTTTTCAAACCTGCCTACTCCATCCTCGCTCAGTCACACAACTAACTAATGGCTGTGAAAACACAGGTGGTCACAATCGAGGCCGGAGGAGGTCCGTCCGCAAGCCGGCCATGGTAGCCACGAAGCCCTCAGAAGAGCTGGCAATCCACGTCTTGCTGCGTGCACACCTTTGCGTCCTCGTCCCGATATCCATAAAACTCGGCTATGCGTTGCTGGTCCTGCAGCAACAAAACGATCGCGAGCATTGATGGACGGACCTGTGGTGTTGCACTGGCACGGAGAAATGTCGCTCAACTGCTGCAAAACTGGATCTGCTGACGAACAGTGAAACGCCTTCAAAGCCTGGCACCCATACTGGCCCCGAGTTTCACAACGCTTCGCTAGTCAAGCGGGCCTGGTAGCTTCGTGGCCGGCTGTTATGGTGCGGAACACTGAACCTAAAGAAACAAGCAGACTCGGGAAAACAGCATCAAGTCATCAAGTATCCGACACATGGGAGTAAGGGAGAAACAAAAGTAGAGAAAGGGACGAATACACCTGGCAACCGAATTAATATGTCAGGCCATTGCCTGCCGAGGGGCCCGGGCACCGGCCGAATTCAATAGCAACTCGTCTCAAACTGGCAACTGACCACCATGTCACGTATGTTGCAAGATGCGGCCAGCTCCCGGCATGATTTCTGAATTTTATGGGGCTTTCTTGCTGACTGACTTTGTTAAAATGCTGACGTCACAAACGGTTCTCAAATTGACAAAAGAAATCTGAGGTGTCTTATCACGTGCGACAATCCTTGGTTCATGTTGACTCACACATCCACTGTTGCTTGTACATAGACCTTACACCGGAGCGACGACAGAAACCTCCGCAACTTCATGCAGATCATCTGACTCTGGCAACTTGTCCTTCAATAACAACTCTCTCTCCATGGTTCCACAACTTTTGGGTGGGCCACAAAGCGACACTCGCTGGTGTCACCACCCTTTTGAAATTCCTGTGCCCTCGTACGACAGAAAAGCAGAGGAAGGGTGTGGCAGGTCCTCGGGACTCGCCGAGGCGAAGCCAGACCTGGCTGCACCCGCAGTCGACACAGGACTTGTCTAATTGACCTGGCCGCACCTGTTCGCCATGTCTGCGCCGGAGCCAGCAAGACTCTGCCTACCAGCCAGTTTCATCTCTCCGTTGCCAAGCACATTATTAACCTTCCTACCTGACTTCATGGATCAGCATCGCCAGGACTCGACATGAGGAAAGACGATTCAAGCACCAATACAGCCCAGACTGTCAGAGTCACAGTTGCTCGGTTGGACCAAGAGAAACAGAGAAGCCTATGCTTCTGTTAAACGTAGAAGTAGACGTTGAATGTTGGGCCCATGCTCCCACATGTTCTCGGCGGCCAACGTGGAACTGTGAAAGCCAACCTGTCCGGTTTCCACTCGTGCTTCATGAGGTTGTCGGAGTTTCCTGCGTTCGCTTGCGACATCAGGGCAATCGGAAGGTCCACTCAGCCGTGAGGAACCTTTCTGATGCACGAAGGAAAGGTCGAGGCGGGGAACCTGCGAGCGAAATCTCGCAGCTGGAGCTGTTACAGTCGGATATGCTCGTGGGGACACCTGCGGAGGCTTCGCAGCCTGACATGCTCACGTCGAGACATCGCATCGAGTAGCTTCCATGTGGCCTTCTGCTTCATTAAAGCGGAACTCAGTGGAGTGGACGTTAAGTGACCATTCTCCGGCTCGCGCTCGGGTGACTGGACATCCTCAGCGCGTCAGGTTTGAAGATGTCGCCGAGCTTTTGCAGCCAAGGAGGTCGCAGAGGGGTGACAATGTTCTTGTTGTGGCTCTGGCAGCTCAGGCACATCTGTCTCCCCCCGGGGAGGTGGTGAAAACCTCTTCCGAGGTTGCAGTTGCACATCAAAGAGCAGCTCCAACCATTCAGAAGACCGCGGCAACGGCACCTTGGCAAAGCTGCGCCTTGCTCGCAGGGCTCTGCCTTGCATGGCCTCACACAACCAACCGCCTGGTATGGTTGAACTTGTGCCCTCTACCCTCTGAGAACATCTGAGATCTCCGCGCAGCTGCAGAGAATGGCTTGTTTGCATTCCTCGCCACAAGGGCTGATATCATAACGTTGAGCATGCACCACCGCGGAAGCAAGCTGTGAGATGCTGTGGGCTGCACCAGCAGCGCCGGAGCATGGCCATGTGTGCCGGGCGCACCTTCGTCATAGACTTCAGAGTTTGAGCGGCGAGCCACTGGTGTGCTACTGACAGCTACTAGGTGACCGGCTGCATCCCCCAGAGCCGGCATCGCTCGACTGGATAAAACCAAAAGCTCTCAGAAAGACTCGCTCTGCAGAAAGACTCCGCACCTTGCTATCAGCACGTCGAAAGCTTCTCCATCCATCCCTCGGCTAACTCCACATCACATCACACTTTTGCACGAAATTTGGCTTCAAACCTTACCTCGCCGATGGACTTCTTCGATCAGGGCAGAAATCGCCTGGAAAGTGTTTTGACAAGACGAATTGACGAAGATGCAGCATTCTGCTGAGTGACCCCTTCGTGGATGCAGCATCGTGGGAAGGGACCATGCAAACAAGGTCAAGCCGGGAACCCCAAAACCAAACCGTTCTTTAGGCATGAGGGCGAGCAATGATCCAGGGCAGGACTTTCTGACTTTTCTCGCCGTCCACTCGGCACCCAGAGCTCCCCACCCAGCCGTGCCGCAAATGGCGTCCTTATTCTAGCTGCAGCTTTGTGCCTGATTGCTGCACAGACTTCTACTTCACACAATTTCACGCACATCTGCCGCGTCCTCCCGCGAACGCGGCACCCACGAACGCTCGGCACCCAGAGCTCCCCACCCGTCCCCGTCCACGGTCGCGTCCTCCCGGGAGAAAGCTCGGCACCCACAGCCTTCCACCTGTCCCACCCTTCCCGCTGTTTTTTTGGGAACGGTCCCCGTCCACAATCACCCGGAGCTCCCGTCCACGGCCGCGTCCTGAGCCTCCCACCCGTCTCACCCGTTCCCGTCCACGGCCGTTCCCTTCCGCGAACGGTCCGTGTCCTCTCGCGAGCTCCCCACCCGGCCCCATCCACGGCAGACACGGCCGCGTCCTCCCCGCGAACGCTGGCACCCAGAGCCCCCCCCGTCCACGGCCACCTTTTTCCGCAAACGCTGGGCACCCAGACCTCCACAGCTCACCAGCCCGTCGACACGATGTGGACGCGTCCTCTTCGCTAAATGGCTTTTCCGGTCCGCGGCAACGCTTTTTTGTGAACGCTCCCCTGCGGGAAGGAAAAACTAAACAAGAACGCAACCCCCGCAGGGGTTTTGGGAAAAAGAATAGACTTCCTGAAACTTACTTACGACACATGTCCGCTCAACTGACTACAGGGCCTTGCCAACTGCCTACCAGCAGGAGCTTTAACAGAAGGTAAACTAGAACGCGAGGTCGATCACAGATCTTCTATGCAGGCACAACCACGGAGCTGCCGGTGCCCCACGAGGCGGGTACTTTGTGACACATCTGCCAAGCCGGAACATGGCGGACTTCGCTCGTTGCTGTGCTTGCCAGCGCTTTCAAGTTGGGCGGGGGAGGTCAAGATCATTCAAGGTCGTATGGATGCTGTGACTACTTGCAAGGCCTCTCTGGGCAGCATGGATCCCAAACCACGCAGCCATTTTTCGACCTGTGCAAGGCGAAGGTCGAAGCAGATTGCAATGACATGCCGACATACAAGGTATCCAGGTATTCGCCTGATCAGGCGCCATGATTTTGCTTCTCCGGAGTTGTTGTGAATGACATGTGTGCTTGTTTCAACTGTCACAAGCCTGCGTGGCACTCAGCAAGCTTTAGACAAGCTGTATTGTTTGCAGCTTGATGACCGACGGCGGTTGCATAGCCAGTTCTACTGCCTGCAAACGCATCCAAAACAGATGGCACATGCTCGGCTTACCACAGACTTGTCAAAGGATTCGGCATTCTTTTCTGTCAGGGAAGCTTCGCCGCTAATCTCGACAAACGAAACGCAAGTGACAGGCACTTTGGCCCCGTAGACGCTGTAAAAGCACGCCATACAGCACGGTCGCATCGCACGCTTAAACTTTGCGAACTTGCGAATTTGGCTGCATGCACACACCCAAGGTCGCAACTTGCTACAGCCGGTCCGACGCAGATCAACATTGGTTGCCTCACTTTGCTTTGCTTGCATCGTCTTTGCCTTCTTTGCCTCGATGTGTCTCTTTCCAAGCACGCATGCATCTAGCGTTCAGTGATGTCATGAGTCGAAGCAACGGCTTCCAGACTCGAAGCTGCAAGTATTTTGTTGTTGGGGTATACTCCAGTCTCAAGGCTCGAACCCCGAACTGCACTTCGTTGTTTAGCTGTTTAGCTCCGCGGCGTGAACTTGCCAACATGTCTTGGTGCTAGTTTCACAAAACACGCATGGCGCCTAAAACTCTTCTCAACCTCCGACTGACAGAATAAAGCCTTGGATAGATGCGGCACCATGACTTACCTTCCCTCAACGTTGCACTTAGAGCATCAAGCCTTCAACATTGCTTGAAACAGGACCTCGGCTCGCTGCCGGCACTCCTCGCAACTCCTCGGCGATCCCTGTTTTTTTGCCTATCTCGATGGCGTATGCAATGAAACAAGCCTAGATCGCTCACGCTCAGACTGTGCTGAATTTTTGAGGGAAGAAGCCTGCGCAACTCTCGGATTCCACAATCGAAAGCCCTCAAGACAAAACAGCCTAATCAGGAATCGCCACGGTAAGAAAAGGGTCTTGGGCCGCAGCCGGCGCTGATAGCTTCGAAAATCTGATCAACGACGAACTGCAACATGTCCTCAAGGAGTTCTCAACTTTGATAACAGAATTCCGACAGCAGCTGCACTCCCGACACGACATCCTCTCCGAACCCTTTGAACAGACAGGCAGATGAAGCATGCCTCGTTCTCCCAATAGCTGAAGTGGCTGTGGATGGCGCTCAGCATCTCGTTCATGCTCTCAAATGCGCTGGTCTCGGTGGACGCCCATTGGTGCTTTTACCCCATCGGCTGCGAGACCCTGCCAACAATTCCAATAGACAAGTTAAGCTGGGGCCTGCAAAGCATAGTCGAGGCGATCAACGGTGACAATCGACTGCCGAACGGGCTTGTCCTTCTCGAACAAAGCGAACTTAACTTGCTGTGAGTTTGCGCCACGCAACATGCACCTCAAAGAAGCTCGAAGGATCCTGCCAGCGGCAAGATGTGCTTGTGCTGCGGCCGACTGCACTGCCGACTGCTACCTCCCTGCAGTCCCTGCATGACAGCTTTGTCTGTGAACTTAGGTAACAGGAAGCCAGTCGCATGCTCCTCCGTTGGCACGACCAGCACCTCGTCCAGGGGAGCCTGAAATCTCTGCAAGCTTACAGGGCAACCAGCAGACAAGACGGTTTTTCAGGCGTGGGATCCGGGATGATCCAGGACGAGAGCAGCCTCGGCATCCACCTCATCACCGCTCTTTGGCCTGACGTTTGCTGCACAGCACCAGGCCAAGCACTGGAAAAACATGGAAGTGCCACGTCGCCACAGAAGACCACAAAGTCGCAATTCGATGATTCCACCGCAGACCGCCGCAATGTGGGACCACCCTTCAACAGTTCAAGCTCGGGTCCAGATTTTGCGGAAGCGCTCATTCTGCAGCGGTTCATCTTTTCCCATCAAAACTACTCTAGGATTGAGGTAGGCCGTAATGCGCATAATTGCAAATTGCTGCACGATGCCGTTGGCTTCTTAAAGAGGGCTGCTGCGTTACCATGACGTCAACGAAAAATCGGTGATTCTGCCATCAACAGCTTACTCAATCACGTAGAACCTTTAATTTTAACTCCCCTTCATTTCTTCTTCACGAGTTTATCTGCACAGTTGCCAGCATTAAACTGGTAACACCTCTTCATGTACACAATGCAAAGTTTCCAACTACATCAACATGGAACAGACATGCCGAAATCAGCCATCACCGTCTCTGAGCCTGCCTTGGGCTCATGTTGGTATAAGCAGGATTCAGCAGCGGCTCAATACGGTACCTGCACGTTGGTGGCAAAGGTTGGCCTAATTGATGAAGCATGCAGCATGCATGTCCCAAGGACTGCAACAGCACAACTGAAACTTCCAGCAGAAGTGCGCAATCGGATCATCAGGATGAAAAATGTTGAAGAACCTGGATCAGGGTCTGTGCGGGCCACAGGCCACGCATTTTCGCACACACACACACACACACACCCTTTTTGGTGTGCACGAATGACTGCGATGAGAGACCGACAGGACAAGACGACGACAGATTGCAACAACAATGCAGAATCGCTTCCAATGATTGACCAATGGAGGCAACAAATTTCAGGGTGCTTTCGGCTGGCCATGCTTGCAGGTACAAGTTGTTAATCAGACCACTCATCCCTTTTCTTGGAATAACCAACGCGCCTGTGCCCCCTGCACTACAATTTGTTGTTCAGCCGCCAGTTGCTCTGAGCAAGCTTTGTTACTGGCCAACAAACGGTGCCAAGACTCTCCTAGGAAGGCTTCGGAAGTTGGCTCTGTGATCCCGTGCAAGCTGGACACACACAGGCCCGAACGGGCTCACTGTGAGTCGGAACAATATCTCTGTGCAGACCTGTCTCTAAAGCTGAAATTCACAACCACTCGTCGACTTGTCCACCAGACACCTACTACAGTAACCGATGCAGCAACCTGATTCCCTGTGAGCCTGTAAGAGAGATCACACAGCGCAGCTCTACTTTCACAGGGGGAACCCGTTGAAACAGGGTGGGACACACACACACACACACACATGCGCAGACGGGCTCACCAAGAGTTAGACAAATAGTTCAGTACAAGCCTATCCCTAAGAGTGAAGCTCCCAAACATTCATCCACATCGCAACCGGACGGTAAATTGACAATGCAGCACACTGACCACTTTTGACAAAAAGTTCGCTTCAGTGACATGTCCTTCTATACCAAAAGCTTGACTGGGATCTCATGGATCACTCGCTCCTCGACTTCCACTTCATCTCCTTCTGAAGCACCACGGTAGCAGTAGGAAGCGTCGCAAACAATGGACAAACGAGGCACAAGTTCCAGCTGCACGGCATTCCACGCAGGTGCTGCCTAATCCGACTCATCCACGCCGAAGGTGCTGCTCCGAACTGCGCACAAAGATACAAGTACAAGCATGGTGCGCAAGTCCTGGTAGACGAAGTACCTTCCAGGCGGTCGTTCCCTGACTGCTTGTGATCTGCATCCCACCAAGCTATGACGACAGCCATTCGTCAAGCCTGCGGGGTCCACGAGACAGGGTCTGGAACCCGGATCCGGGAAGTAAGAGGTGGCGGCCTCGCTTTGGGGAATGTCTCTGTACCGACCTTGTTGAGTCTACCGTTGACTTGTCGGTAGATCGTCTCGGAGGAAGCCAGCTGAGATGGAGCCATGATGTCAAGGGTTCCTACCTACCATACAATCTTGCACACGAAAAGCTCCTGGAAAGAGGTGAAAGCAGTCAGAGAAAACCATGGTCAGCGCATGTCACGGGCTGTCGCTCACAATCTAGATTCATTGGGGAAGAGAATTAAATACTTTTCATGTCGAACCGTCGCAAACGCATAACCGAATGAAATTTGCCTCTCAGAGTTAGTCAGCTTGCTACATGAAGCCGCTGAGTATCCACAGCTGCGCAGCCAGAGAAAGAACTGGGAAATCATAGGACGAACGAACTTCTTGGGCCAAGTGTATTTCGATGCGTGACCGAACACCCGAGATAAGCAGCAATCTGTCGCTACCTGCACTCGTGGGGTGTCTGATCTGCCAAGAATGTTGGAGGGAGTCTGCAAAGCACAGTCCGATTGACTGGATCAACATCAAAGCCTAGGAATTGGCCATTTCCCAAAGGTTCGAGCACAATGGGAGCTCCGTAAAAGATCTCATCAGCAAATGCTTGGAACGGAAGTGAACACATCACTGAGTTTCCAAACTCGTCCACTTGCCGCCGAGGCTGAGGTTGACAATGGCGTATTTTCATGTGGCTGGATGACTTTTCGAATTTCCAGCCCTGTATTTCCTGAGTGTTGAACACTCGTCCTTGAACAGACCGGAAATGTTTGACAGAAAGCTCAACTTCTGAATCTCTCGCACAGAACATACGAATCAGGATCTCAATGGCCTAAACTACCCTTGCCTGCGGGACAGAGTTGAAGAATCCCACAGGGTCGTCATGAAGCAACTCAAGCTGGCTATCATCACTGCACTGAGCAAGAAGCTGATGAAGAGACTGCCATATTAGACTGTCTCCACCATTTGCTCGATACAGATAGCTGTTGCTGGCAGGATGGGACCCCGTGCTATATATTTGTAGCTGATCATCGTTCGGCAAGACCGAAAGGCTTTCTTTCTTCTACGGAACACCTGACCGGCAGGGAGCTGGGCATCACGATGGAAGCCCCGTAGCAAGACCCTCGGAATACTTTCACAAATAAGGAGCTTGGCTGTAAGGAGCTTGGCTGCAGAGTCACAAATGTCAAGCGACCGGAACACTTTCAAATCTGGCCATACCTTCGAGCAAGACTGAAAGTCGAATCTTGGGCAGACCAGCATTGGCTGCGTTGATTCATGATCGGAAAGATGAATCACCCATTGTTCACAGAAATAATCTTTCAGTTTAAGACCATGTGCCAACAGGAATCTCGGAGACTGCTGAACATGAAGCTGCTCCCCAGTGGGACCAGGAGTCGCTCCCTCAGTTCCTGCCATTTCTCCTGTTTTTCACACAGAAGTAGATCCCGAACACCGGGCGGTACCTCCCAAAGGGACGAGCGCGCCGTCTAACGACACCTCCAAGGATCCTGGAGATCCTATCCAAAGGTTTCGCGGGAAATCCTGCAGCCGCAGCCCCAAGTTATGAAACAGCCTTTGGTATGCGTACCTTCGCAGCTTGGCCAACGGCCGAATCCAATTTGTCTATGCGCGCTCTGGATCGGGAACAAACCTTCTCCCCCGCCGTCCGCGGTCGTGCCCTTCTACCACAAGCAGCACGCAAGAAGACGGTCAGCACCATCAACCAGGTGCTCCGCTAGCATGAAACGCTATTTTAGCATTCGCACATTTGAGCCAAAAAATATTGCCGGCATAAAACAACTGCACATGAGACCCATAACCAAACTATACCCCAAATCCAGTCTCACCCACACACACACACATACATATAAATATAGTTATATAGACAGGGGAACACGAACAGACCGCCCTTTCACGGCCTCCATCCTTGCCCAGCGCTGGATGGGGGCCATCTCACGTCCAAGCCTCGGAAGTACCTGGAGCGTTGACGACATGCTGCAACCTCACCACCATTTCCATCAGACTGATGGCCTTGATGCTCGCTGCGCTTTTTGCGAAAGCCGTATGCTCAAGAACCTGCGATAGTGGTGGAGAACGAGCGAGATTCACTATCAACAGGCCGAAGAAGCAAACTTTTGCAATAAGGAAGCATGAACGAACCAGCGAAACTTGCACTTGAAGGCAGAGGCGAGGCTCGGTGAATCATAACACAGAGCAGATGATCACATTCACGGCGTTAGCTAGGTCTGAGGACTCTTTGACAGGATGGTGTAGAGTCTGCAAATGCTCACTCTCACTCACACACCTCCTCAATCAGGAGCATCTGCGTTGTGGGACGATGCTCATGGAAAGCATGGGAACGAAACGAGGAGTAGAACACTGCGGCAATCCGTCAGCCCTGCACCATGTCGACTCGTGCCATCTCGTCTTTCCATCAGCCACAGATTCGATGCGACGTATCTGGTGCGCAGTTGTTTTGCTTTCTTTCTGCAGGCATTAAACATCGTTCCGCGGTCTGTTGGTGTAAGCACACTCCTCGCCGGTTCATCAAAGAAAGACTGCTCTGGCCGCAGAGTGCCGACAAACCCTTTCGCGCTTCCTGTCGCCTAGCCTGGGGCACTGCCCCCGCCCTGCAGGCGAATGCATGCCCGAAACTCCAAGACGCCTCGAAACACGATCATCACAATCGGATCTGCTGTTTCACCGACCAGCGAGCTCGATGACTAGGTATAATGGTGCGAGGTGCAACACGTGCCCAGATGTTCGGAGTGCCTCGCAGTGGCAGTGGACAGAGCTTTCGTGTCTTTGTTTCTACAAACCTGACCAAGTTTGCGGAGGGGAGACTCCGTGTCCGAGCGATGGGCAACGGAGCCTCAAAGCACTATCGAGCATCCAGAGTCGGCACGTGGAGTGAAACACCGACGAGCGCGATATCAATTAACATCTGCAGCTCTGACAAAGAAGAAAGTTCTGTCTATCAGATTCTGAGTGCAAGGCATTCCGAGAGGGGATCCCACGGCAAACAGGCATCTGGGTACAGGGTGCTCATGCGAGTCCTTGCCGTCCTTGCCTCCAGCACTGGCGCAGGGTCTTATTCCGTTGACCTCACTTCCTACTCAATCCGGGGATGCGGCTTTTGGCCAGAGCCGCCACATTGCCACGAGCCACGTGCTCCTGCCAAAGATGGTCTTTGCCTTGAACATTGTCCTGATGTAAACGAGCACGGCAATCTTTGTTCATCGCCTTCAGAAGCTTGATGCCCTTCCTGTCAAAGCTCCCCGGCGTGCCGACGGTAGCTTTGGCCGGCGTGCAAAGCATTGCTGTCTTGGAAGAACCTTGCGGCATGTCCTCAAACGAAATCACAAGAACGTGTCATGGCTCTGCAAAGGCATCAACTATCGACTCAACCAAATGACTGCATGGCCTTGGAAGGCGAGCAGTGCAAGCCGCAAGGTAGTTTTTCAAGCCCCTGCGAGGGACTCAGTCAGTCACATTGTTGGTGTCAGCCGGATCCTCATGCATATACCACTGCAGGCATGGTACGGGACCATCGTTCTTACTACTATGATGCTTGTTGACTGTATCCTGGCTCTAAATGCTAGGCGGCTACCACTACTACTACTACTAC